>JARVJO010000001.1:41476667-41491895 GCA_031762555.1 Cynodonichthys magdalenae
GTTTTTGAGAGTAAATCCAGTGGATTCCTGCATTTATTCGGACATACCATTTTGAACATCGCATTTTTATTCTACACTGGGATCAGAATTGTGGCTCCTCTCACATTGCAGGGGGACAGAAACAGGATGGAGACCTGCACAAAAAGGCCAACATTTAATTCTAACAACAAGGGTGTCGTTTTTTAATTTAACTTTTTTCAGATTGGATGTCTTTCTCTGAATTACTGATGACAGGTTGAACTTACTCTCACTGGGTCTGGACCTTTAAAGCATCTCTCCGCCTCAGCAGGATCTTCTGCAGCTCGTCGTCATCGTCGTGGTTCGCTGAAGAAGGCGTGGCCTTTGGTTGGGGGCGGGGTTTGTTGAAATTCTCCTGTGCAGAAGAGACGCGAGGAAAGTCTTGTTGTTTTACACGGGTTGTTAATGCTGCTACGTCTCATTTAACTTTACATGACAGTGGTTTGCAAAAGTATTCAATTGCCTTAGGTAACCCTTTGATTTTGTTGCTTTACAACCTAGAGTTTACATGGACTTTAGTTTCATTGTAAATTTTAAATTTACATCAAGTCAAAAAGTTTTAAATAATTCTGAAAGTAAAGGTGTCTCGATACCAGGTTTTCCTCAAACCGAGTACAAGTACTTTAGTTAAAGCACTCGCTGACACTGTGTACCAATACTGAGTACTTACTGAGTTAGAACCTACATTACACAATGACTTTAAAAACACATTTCTTTTATTTAGAACAAGGCGTCTCTCCTTGCTTATAGGCATACAGTCCTTATTACTGGATCAAATTAAATAAACAGCATGACATATACTGTTGCAACACATTCAAATAAATAAAAATAATAAATAAAATTGTCTCCAAACTTGTATGAGGAGTTTCTTTTTTTTGTGGGAGTAATTGGCCCAAGACATGATTGGTCAGATTGACGGTGGGGTTTGAAGAAGCTGGGGGCAGCAGGGAGTAGCTTGGTGGCGTCGGGCAGGAAGTATCTATGTTTTTAAGATTAATTTGAAATTGAATTATACTTTATTGACCCCAAGGGGAAATTACAGTAAATTAAAGTAATTTTAGTCATAACTTGAGAAAGGAAGGTGCTAGCTGCACGAACTTTGAATGCTGTACATATGGGGGGACGTGTAACGATTTGGCTTGGTCAAAACATCCCTAACCAGCCTGTAAAAAGACTGATAAAAATCAATATGAATATTAGTCATAACTGAGACAGGAAGGTGCTTGTGGCATGAACTTTGAAGTCAATAAATTGTTTACATGTTCACAATAATTTCTATTTGAGTCTTTGTTCTGTTTTAAACTGTGCATAGACAGTCAATAAATTATATTATTTTACTATTATCATTACGTCCTCTTTTAAATTGTCCCACAAGTCAACCTGATCAATCACTGTTAGGGAAAACTCCGCCAATCACGATTAGTGTCAACTACGCCCACATGAAGACCTCTCCACTTCATGAGTGGGGCCATCTCTTCTCACAGGACAACATGTACTGCAGAAACCCCTGAGTATCAGGACATTTTGTCTAAAGTACTAAAGTACTAAAATTGATGGTATTAGATGGAAACCTGCAGAAAAACTGGGCACCACAAACTGCAACACGTTGCATGTATTTAAATTCACTTCCCAACACTAACCTTCAGAAGCCACATAATGCGTTAAATAGTTAACTTATTGCCACCTGTTGTGAATCAACACCAGCTCAACATGTCTAAGTTGTTCAGACAACCCATCAGGCAGGAGGCAAAATGAAGAACAAGGACCCAAAGAGTCAATAACATTTTATCAGGTCAGAGACAAAGCTGTGAAGTACAAATCAGAGTTGGAAAAGAAAATAATGTCCCAAAACCATGAAGATCCATCAGAACTTCATTAAACCTGCCAAACCCTCATCAACCTTGGTTCACTTGTTTTTTAGGGGTAGACACTGCCCCCACTGGCTCCTCTAATCCCCATTTAACTTGATTAATTTACACTATTTTGTATATGTTTATATTTAATTTAAAATCCTAATTACATTCCAAATTATAAAGCAATATAACATAATAGAAAAATTACCAAGGGGCAGTGAATACTTCTGAAGTGCAAAATCAAAATATCTTCTGCACACATATATTTTCTAACATGCTGTAAAAGTCAAAATGACCCACGAGGCCTCAGTTTTAGAGCATCATGATCCATTTTAACAGGGCAGCAGGAGGATTATTTAGCTTTTGATTATTTAAAATTATTTGACCAGCTTTCAAAACTTTGTTTGAACTCTTTAGAAGCACATGCCTGTAAACACATGTGTACAGTGTGAATTAATGTTTTCCTGACAGGAAACAACCAAGAAAGTTTGAAGAAGTAAAACATGACCTGTAAGTCCCATTACCATGATTCCTTTAAGTTCCTGAAAGGCAGAATTAGAAGGCAGCCTCTCCATCTGTTAAGAGGAAAATAGGAGGAGAAAATGGCTTTGGTAAATAAACAGCTGTCTGACACATTATACTTATTTTTCCTCATTTAACACTTAGAAGGATAAACTGCATCTAGCACCACAAAGACGGAACATTGTAGTCAAGCATGGGGATGTATGCTTTCTACAAGAAGCAAATGTGTTAACGCACAATCATTTTGAGTCATGGCAATTTTTCCATCCTCATTATTTATAATTACCTCGCAGAGCGGGCCCTAATGCTATCTAATTTGGCAGCGTTGTTAAGGCGGAGGAACAAGCCGACTAAAAGATGTCTTGACCGTTTGTCATGTTTTATCAAAACATGAAGCGCTTGGATAATCTGAAACACTGATGGGTTTAAGAGCACTGCACAATATATGTTCAACAATGTGCAAAAAAAAAAAAGAAAAAAACCTCTGTGAGGCCTGAGAACACTTCATATCTGCTGCTGGTGGTTTTTCTTCAGTGATTTTAGCTGAAAACATATTTTATGCCACAATAATGCACACCAATTATCCATCCCATGCTGCTGTGCACGGCCCTCTCATGTCAAGGTTTGATGTTTTGTTCTGGCTCTACCCTCGCTTTTAGGGCTGGTTTCCTTTAAACTTTAAACCTCAAACTTTAAATTTATTCACTGGTAAAAAAAAAACATGAATTAAAACAAGCTTTTTTATGAACAAAGCAGGATCAGCTTTAACAGATTTGGAATGTTTCTCTAATACAGAAGCTATAATATGAGTACTACAAACTTTTACTACTATGGCAATAATTCTGTTTTTATACATTTTTCTGGGTTGTTAGTTTAAAATGATTTACAAAGCCTCAATTTGAAAAAAGGAGATCTCCAGGGTATTTTACAGCCAAGGGCAGCAGGAAGGTCAAAGCTGCTTTGGTCAAACCTTGAGAAGAACATTATGCACGACCAAAAGAAAATTGCAAGATTTTATATGCTCTACTAACGGTTAAACAAATTTTAGTTAAGTGTCTGTAAAATCTGAGTTGTAGTTGTTGTGGTCACTTCAGTTATTTGTGGCAGCCATCTTGAACTGGGTTGACTCAAAAAGTGAATCTGTTCAGTTATTCAATGTTCAACTAAACAGAAATGAACCAAAACAAATGAGAATTTAGTTGTAAAATTTTAACAAGTTTAAATTACAAAGTAAACAATAAATCCTGCTCAGTTAAGCACCTTCTAAGTCAATGTTACCTTTCTCCTGGTCCTGTTCGGTGACTGGTTGACGGGTCGAAGTTGAACTCCTTTTTTTATTCTTTGCATCATTTCATCCACCGCCTGCTGCCGGACATCCACTTCTGACAAGAACAATGAAATAACAAACAGAGTTTATTACCAAAGGTCAAAATTTATTTGTTTATCTTGTGTTGTTTTTATGGAAAGATGAACATCTAAATCAGGTTTAGGCTCCGCCCACACTTCTCTGGATAGTTTAAAGATTTAGATTTTTTCCCCCTGCATTTCCACTTCCTCTCATCCCATCCGCATACATGCAAACTGTTTGTAACTAGAAAAACATTGATTGGCTGCCACAGCTACTTTAAGTAGCACAAAATTGGCTTTTACATAGTCATTTGTATAAAAGTTAAATCTGACAAATATCAGACATCATTGCTTCAACATATAAAATATTTCAACCCAAACAGAACTACTGTCAACTAGGACTGGGCAATAAAACAATAACAATATATAGCAATATATGTGATCAATATCAATAGAAAATACATTCAATAAAACATTAATAATTTCACTTAGTTTACATACATTAATTTACATATGGAAATAAAAGTTACAAACTGCAGATTGTGACAACACACAACAAAAAACTGATCAATAATTATAATATCAAATGATATGAAACACTTTTACCGTGATACATTTTTAGATCATATTGCCCAGTCCTATCATCAACACAGGGAAAACAGATTTTCACAGATTTTTAAATGTGTAATTATCCCCTGACTACCAAAGATGAACCAGTAATAAGTTTGCTTTTCTGACTGTGGGTGCTTGTCCTTTCTGTTAGCAAAATCTCTCATCAACCAGAGGACTGATTTTAATGGGACTCTCATGAAGTCATCATTGGCTAAACATCACAACTAATGAACTAAACCCTGAATAAAATGGCCACCACAGCTAAGCAACCTAATGAAACACATTGATTCAGTTAAACTTAGAACCATTGAGCTAAAATCCGGTGACTTTGTGCTGCTTTGACTCTTTCATGCATGTTTGAAAAATCCTTGAATCTCCTGTCGTAACCATGTGGAGCTGCCTTGCCGGTACCAAGCTCCGCCTATTTACCCAAAGCTCCTCCCTGGAGCTCGGTCTGAAGCCGGGCTCCCACCCCCTTAGAGCACCCCTCCCTTAAAGCACTTTTGCGAAGACGCGCTAAAGTGGAAGTGTCTGGAATGGTAGGTGGTTCTTGAACAGGAAGAAGCCAATTTTATAGATAGGCTATGATGCAAAGTCAAATTTAGTTTTGATATTTACAGCTGAGGGTAACATAGTTACTTGATTGTGGTTTAGACTTGAACTATGTGCCTGGAAAATACATAAAACCTCCCTTTTAAAGGTTTATTGAAAACAACTAGAACTCATTTCTTAATGTAAAATAATCCTAATCCAAATCTGTGGCATGAAAGGGGGTGGGCAATGTTCATTCCTTCAAGGAATCTTGTTTTTTTTAATTGTGTCCAAGGGGGTCTCTGTACGACCAACAAAACTCAGGTTAATCTCCCGTTGATGCTCTAAATGTTGTAACGTTGGATTCAATTGTGGACATGGCATGTTTTAATCATTGTTACTATGGCTGCTAATTTTGCAGTTTTCAAAGTTCAGAGTCTTTGTTACGCTGTGAGGTTATCAAACTTATTCAAGAATGACTCTGTGTAAAAAGCACACACCATTCAGCCGTTTCTCATACAGAAGTTGTTCAAGGAGACGCTCAAAGAGACGAGAACAAAAAATTTAATTCTGCAATAATGCGGCCCATTCAGGAAGAAATGTGAATATTTAATTTTCGAACACAGAACATTCAATGGCATATACAATAGAAGGTTTTGTTAAAAAAATGTCTTTAAAAAAACACTATTTTGCGCTAAAGTAATAGCAAAATATTTTCCTTCAGTGCTTAAAAGGAAGCTATTATTCTGGTGTCAGAGCAGAAGATCCTTGGGTGGTACCTATTCATTCCTGTATGGCGTTTCAACAAATGCTGCGTGCATGGTGCCCAATTCAGGCCTCACAGATTCAATAACTATTTAACAAAATGAGGACATGGCGTAACCTGTTCAGTGGACATCCAACCTGCTCCGACGAGTCAAGGCTTCAATTTGTTGGAACAAATTAAAGAATTTAACGTCTTGACCCAAAAGGCTAAAAATGTAGATTTCGAGGATGATTGGCTTGTAAAGCATTTTAATGATCCATCATTTGAATCCAAACATAAATATCTACACTGTGCAATTCATTTTTGTATAGTTATGTGATTTATTCATGTAATACTTTTTGTTTATCTTTTCGTTTTTATTTTATTTTCATTATTTATTACAGGATGTGGCATATTCTGTAATGCCTACGATGTGTGACCTGTCGATATTTATTTTATGATGCATCATTTGATACGACTTTTACCGTTGTTGAGCTGTGAGTGAAATGACAATAACGCAATTTGGAATTCCACATAAATGACTTTAATTTACAAAAGGGGAAAAAAAACATTTTAAAACATCACAAGAGATTTAAAAGCTTGAAATTCCATCCGTTTTCTACCCTTTCTAGGTAGAGGGGAGCCTGGGCCTGCTTCCTGCAGCCGCTGTTCATGAGGTGGGGGGACACCCTGGATAGGTCGCAAGTCCATCACAGGGACATGAGACAACCACACCACGCCGTCACCGTGACCCCAGTTTATATTTTATATAACACACAAGCTAAAAAAACTCTGAGGAAATTTGTATTTGAAACAAATATATGCTCATTCCCCTCAGGGAAAAAATATACATAGAGAAATTGTCTTATAGAAAATTATTATTTATGCAGCATTTCTTAAATCAAAGAAGAAAAAAATAAAAAAACTCAAAATAGTTTAAAAAACACTGAATGAATCTGAATGTTTAAAATTCAAACCACATAGTTTCAGTTTGAAAATCAACAACTATTTTCCTCTCTGCCATTCTCCTGAACTTGTCTGTTATTAATAATTGTTTGTGTTTTTATTATTTATATATGTCTATCTCTTCAAACTTTGTGTTTTCATCTTACTAAAGTACAAAAGTTTAGTATTTACAGAACAACTCGACAGAACAAATTGATTGCTATTTTTTTAAGTTGTTCTTTGTTGATAAGAAAAAGCTAAAATCTACAGAAACAGTTTCTATAGAAATTGATGAATAAATGCTAAAACATCTGACAAGGCAGCCGGTCGGTTTAACAAAGGAGAAATATGTAAAAAATGATGAAAGAAAATTTACAACACCAAAGCTTCTAGTTGAGGATTTAGCTGTGCTTTTCACTAGAAACAGAAACATCTGAACCTTAATTTACAGTTAGGTCAATAATTATTTGAACAGTGACATTTTCCTAATTTTGGTTCTGTACATTCCCACAATGAATTTTGAACAAAACATTTCAGATGCAGCTGAAGTTCAGACTCTCAGCTTTAATTCAGTGCATTGAACAAAATGATTGTAAAGAAACGTGAGAAACTAAAGCATTCTTTAAACACAAACTCTATTTCAGGAGCTCAGAAGTAATTGGACAAATTAAATCATTGTAAATAAAATGTTCATTTCTAATACTTTGTTGAAAACCTTTTGTTGTCAGTGTCAGTTCCTCCTTTTATACCACCATTTGGTCCAAAAACATCTCAGTGCTGCCCTCTATGGGTTGAACAGTGGCCATTGCAGTGGACTTTTCCTACAGGTTAAATCCGTACAGCTTGGTACATGCTTACATCACAGCTCCGGTTCCTGTATAAAAGCCTCACTCAGAGACACACCTCTGCAGTGAGTCAGGGGTTGGAATAACGAACACTGTGATGAAAGTTTGTTACTGTTCTGAACTTTAGCCTATCTTAGCAATGATGCTACTAACATCACCTGAACACTCAGAAACTTGACTCATTCTGTGTTTAATTACCTCAACAACACTGGATTCATGAATCGATGAGTTAGCACCTTGACCCAATGGCTTGATTCAATAAGTCTCAGAACTGCTCAACCTTCGGTGAAGAGGGGGGTCTTACACACGATGGTTTGCTTTGGGACCGTCAATAAATTACAGACAATTTTACACCAAAAACAAAAAAAAGTGAATCACAGAAAACAAATTAGAATCAGATAAAAAAAAAGAAGTTCATCACATGACATGAAAGCTACTGATTTATGCTTCTCAAGTGTTTTATGTTTGGTAATTTACTGACGATCCCTAAGTAAACCACAGTGTGTTGAGTAGTGAGCCTGGCTCCTCTGTCTCCGTATCAGTGTGCTGTGTTGTGTGTGCTGAATGATCCGAGGGGAACAGAACAGCGTCAGTCCCCAACTGAGCTGTCTTGTGAATTTCAAATGAACCATTGAAACAAACAGAAAATGAGAAAATATTCTTCCTGTTCTGCTTCGGACCAAAGTCATATTTTAGGTTTGTTGCCTGAACTTTATGTGTTAGTTTGAAACAGCTAAATGTGAGTTTGCATGTACATATCTTCAACTTTACTTTTTACAAAAGAAATTAATTTCTTTAGAACAATCAGAAATCTTAGCTTGTCAAATTAAGCTAGCTGTCATGTTGCCTCATCCTGGCCACACCCCATCACTCATCCCCACACTTTAGGCCTTGCCCCTCAGTGTCTCCTGGCACCGCCCACTTTGTTAGCATTTTTTTCAAATTAGCCATGGGGCAGGGTTATGCTTTCGGGGGGGGTATTCAAACTTAAAGTACTTATCTTAAAAATAAAAACTCAAAATAGAAATGCAACTAATCCTTTGTGAGGAAAAAAGCAACCAGCTTTTACACCAAAATCATTTTAATAACTTGCTTGTTACTTTTACTTAAGCGGATTTTATACAAGTAAATTTACTTGCACCTTAGTAAAATTTGAGGAGAGAAACTGCGCTTTTGTTTTAGTACATTTTTTTAGTATTCTTTTTGCTTCTTATCTTGTATGTTGACAGTTAATAAAAACTGGCCTTTCACTTATAGTCCTAACATGTAACAAGTAAAATATTTACTCCATGGTGGCAAAAATAGCAGTAAACTCCGTGTGGAGTGTATACCTGGTGTTTTAGCCGAGTCCTTGCCCACCAGTGGGATGTCATCATTGGGGTCTTTTTTCTTTCGAAGTAGTGACAGCAGTGCACTGTGCAGGGAGACAAATCAAATCTGATCTAATGTGTTTCTGGCAGTTTGGTTTCATAAAATCTGAAAACCTGTGAACTCATACTTGTCCCTATTAAACCTAATTAATGCTGAAGATGTTCTATGGCCTATAGATCCTGAGATCCAGGATATTTCTCTGTCCCATGCAAGAATCCTGCTCCCATTAATAGTTGATTGTGTATTTTTTTATACATATTTGTTTATAAACCTTGTATAAAGGATTATAAGGATATGCATTGACAAGACTCCATGCTACAACATTCACAAACCGGTACTCAGAGCAACGTGACCAAACCTGAGGGGGTTGGAAGTTGGAGCTGGAGCCAGAGGAGGCGGTGGTGGTGGTGGTGGAGGTGGAGGAGCTGGAGCTGGAGGTGGGTTGGTAACAGCCTGCAGCTTCTTTTGGAGCTCCTCAACTGTGAAGCCAAACACAAACTGTCACAGTACAAACATTCAGTAACATCATCAAAGATGTGCCAGACATCAGATGGAGGAAGCAGGTTGTAAAAACCCTGAAGATAATCTGAGAGTGCTGTAGCCTTCACAAAGTGAGGTTCTACTCATGTCAAGTTTAGGAAGTAATTTAAATGTTATGATCTACTGCAAAGGCTGCAGGTCCTGATGGTCCAAAACAGCTCCAGTGGCACCAACATCACTCTGTTTTGTTTAGGGAATGAATAAACATCTTCTACATTGGCTGTTAGGGACTGTAGACTGGTTGCTTTAGCATCACACAAAAACAAACAAAAGAGGTTTGGAAGTCAGCACCTTTCAGGACCCACTAATCTACCTTCTTCACTGTGCTCTCTGTAATCTGAACAAATCTTATTTTACGACATTTAGAGGGTTCATTAGATGACTGAAATTTATGATGTGAAATGGCACACAGAGCAATCTCAACTTAAAATTCCTAATCCTCACCCGTGAAACGTAGATCCTTGACTTCCTGTTCAGCCTTGGAGCATCTGATACTGCTCTCTTTTTTCTCTTCCTCCAAGAGGTCCAGTTTGCGTCTTAATGCTGTTATCTCCTTCTGAGCCTCACAGGCCTTAAACTTCTCCTCCAGCTGCTTGATCTAAAGATGGGCCAAAGCAAGATGGATCAGCATAATCTTCATTTAAATGCTAACTCAAGCTGCTTATCAACAGTACACGACTAAATAAACTCAGTTTGCTGCGTTTGCTCTCAAGGCATATTTACTGCTCAGGTCAAACTTTAAGCTCATCTTGTACTTATCAGGTATCATTTTGCAGCTATAAATTGCTAAAGGACAAATGGACCAGGGACAGCTGGTATAAGTGGGCTACTGAGGCTAGTGTTTACAATAAATATGTTAAAATATCTAACACAATTTAAAAATATTGCATCACATTTTGTAAAATTTACAACAAAACTGGTGTCAAACAGTCTGGAGTCTAGGTTCATTTAATGTCTTTAGTGGTACAAAATGATTGACAGATGTCTTGTCCTGCCCCCTCAGTTTGTTGCTCATGGATCAGCCCAAGGCCACAGGCTTTAGCCGATGAGGGTGGACGTATAACGTGCCTTGACCGCGAGTGGGTGTGGTTTGCGTAGCCTGGGTACGATGGTGAGCAACATTAGCAGAAACAAGGTGGATTTTTTCATTTCTCACCCGTTTTCCTTCATGTCTTTGGAGAAAAGTGAAGAGGTTGGGGACAGATAGACCAAAGTCAAATCCAGCAAAAAGAAAAAGCAAGACAATTAAAGTTTTTCTGTGACCCGGTTTCAATGAAAGAACTGGCTAATTTAAAGTGTAGCTAACAAATCTGAAACAGACAACATTTTTGCTGTCAATAATGTGTTTTTCTCCATTTCCTTCCCATAAAAACTACACCTGGACTAATCCTTCTTGGCAGTCTGTGTCTCTTTCCTGTCCTTTTAAACCCCAATCAGTCAAAGCAGATTTCTGCCCATCCTGAACCTGGTTCTGGTTCTGCTGGAGATTTCTTCCTGTTGAAAGGAAATTGTCCCTTTCTGTCGTCAATGTGCTGCTCAAGATGTCAAAAGGAGGTTTTTACACAATCTACTGGCTTTTCTTAGACTAAATAAAAAGTAGATGTTTTTATTTTGTGTGGTATAATAAACTGAATTGGCTAATTGGATTTTAATCTGGATCATGGTTTGTACTTGTTTATTTTATTTTGTACAGTGGCCTGAGATGACTTTTGTTGTGAACTGATGCTTTGTAAATAAACTGAATTGAATTTGTATGAATTTAACATGTAACCTGTGTTTATCAACTATTATAAGTATTAAATAAAGAGTTACACAAGGAAGAAGAGAAAGCTATCTAGACAAACTGTTGTTGCAAATGTTCCTAAAATAAGATGAAGAATAATTATTTTTGATTTATTTTTCTGCTAAATAATCTGAATTAGATTGTTGTATTGCTGCAGCTCCTGCAGTGATAATTTCTCCTAAACAGCTCCGGGAGGATGCCAACTGAAATCATGTAATTTACTCTACAATGGTCATTCCTTTACCGGTGCTTTAATTGTTCCTAAAATGAAGGATATGGCTCACCTCCACCCGAGCACTGAGGAGATCACTGATCCCACTCAGCACTAATTGTTTTCCATCAGCGCCGCAGAGAAGGTGGGAGTAGGGGTTACGGCTATGTTGCTGCTTTAAATATTGTTCTGGCTGATCAATGCATATAAAACATTTTATCAACCATTTCCTCCGGGACTCAAAAAACAACTTAAAGCCTTTGTTTTGATGAATTTGTGTTTAACTAAATAGATGTAAATCAGAAGGATGAACTGAACAACAGCATCATTTATGAGATCCTTTGTCTCCCGAGACAGCCAAAGTAAAATCTGTCATTTGGAGATAAATTAGTTGAAAAATTATTTACAAATGTATTTAGTTGTAGTTTTATAAATGTACACATTTGGGAACATGCTGCTCATGTAAAAGATCAAATGTGCATGCACGAATCGCCTGTTGTTGACAGATTCACTAACATTTTGTTGTTTTTTAGCTCCTTCTTCTTACGTTTTCCTAACTTTCACTAAAAGCTAAATTTAAATGTTATGTCTAAATGAGAAATTCTAAATCTAAATGTGTAAATATAAATGTAAAAGTTAAACCTTAATTTTGGGGTCAAATGTTGAAGTTTACATTTACGTACTGTATTTCGAAATGGAACGCAGCCTTTGCAGTGCTTGTTAGAACATTACCCTTCTGAGACAATAGCAATCGCTAACGCTGCTAAAGCTTCCTTACAAGACATCAACCTTGCAGTTGGCTGGTGTCTGAGCTGCACTTCAAACTGCTGAACCACTGGTGCTGTTCATATTGTTTTCAATGAATATGTTTTGAATTTAGATTTTAAATACCATCTTCAGCAGAGTTAGCAGAGTTAACAGGGATGGAGGGTAGATTTCGACATGAAAGGTGGCGGCTAATAAGCCTTCAAGGACTGCTAAACCTTCATTTAGTTCTTGTTAAAGCTGCGTAAACAGACCTGGTTCTGGTGCTCCAATCGCTGAGCCTCCAGCTGACTGGTCAGATCCGTCACCTGACTGAGGGCTTCTAGTGCAGTTTGACTGGACGAGCAGGTCTGCATCAGGAGTTCACTCTGTCTCTTCAGCTTCTTTTGCTCAACCAGCATCTGGAAGGTAATGATTGAGACCAAATGACCGTCAGGAAATATTAATTTACATCAGGTCATAAAAAAATAATAATTTTATAGAGTAAAAACAATCTTACTGCTCTGGCAAAGTTTTCTGCCTCTGTCCTTAGGTTTTTCTCCAGGTTTAATGTGTCCTCCAACGCTTCATATTCCTCCACAGCAAACTGAGAAACTGAGGTTTACATGCAAAACAGTGACTTTTATCAGATTGTGTCTGTGTATGTCTGTTAGCAAAATATCTTGTGAGTCTTTGGGAAGATTCACAGGCCTAGTCTCTATGTAAAGCTATCAATCTGAATTTTTAACTTCAGCAGTCATCATTTTTGTAAATGTAGCTAGTATTTAGGTTATGGAAGTTAAAATACATTGTAACCTTTTTTTTTCATTTCCAAAGCTGCATATCAAACAAAAGGTAACCCAGAAGGCTACACAGAATGTGTTAGATTATTAAACTTGTTAACCAGAAAATTTTCCTTATATCAAGAAGTCTTCTAGGTACAATCCTCATATTCCACTGACAGATTATTTCACTTAATTTGAGTCTGAATCTTTTCAAACTCAGTGTAAGATTTGGTTAGATGGGCAATTTTTTACAGTGTAGCAAACACAAAAATGGACAACTTAGTCAATCTTACAAATCATGCAAAATCTGTGTAAAAAAAATCTGCCATATTGTAGCCAACTCTGTCTTTAAGCAAAATATATGTTAAAACTAGTGCTGGGCACGTTAAACACAGCCGACGCTTAACGGTGATAATTTTTTTAACAAGCGTTAACGCAGTTTATATTTCTCCGTGTGATCTCTGTTCTCTGGGTTGCCTATGAAGACGCACACACACAGACACACACAGACACACACACACACACACACACACACAGACACACACACAAACCCAGTATTGCTGTGGGGAGGCGGGATCTTGATCACTATTGGCTTTAGACAGCCTTCATAGCGCGTCTCATCCAATGAGAGCCTTTGTTGTTGCCGCTCACATGCAGAACTCAAGCTGCAGCCGGCGAACAAGCCTGAAGCCACCGGATTCTTCAGGCCATTTTTTATTTTAAAATTTTTACCGACGGCCGGCTTGAATGAAGTAAAGTTATCTGTAAGCGCTGCAACACTAAACTATCTCACCACTGGAGCAGCTAGAGCCTGAAATATCACTTCAGTTTAAAACCAGGGTAAACAAACAGAAGGAGGTTCTGGTTTGACTAATTTGTTTAAAGTTTTTGAAAATGCATTGCCCCCTTTTTTATATACAGCAGTACCTAAAATGTTCTAAACATATTCAAGTCAGTTAAATTTTGTGCAGAATAATGAAATTAAATCAAGAATTCAATGATGTTTTGTCATTCCAAATTAGTATTATGAGGAATGAAAGATAGATGAGGCCCCTGTTGTCAGGAAAAAAAATAAAACAAGCAATAAGAAGTTAAAATGAAAAATAAAATAAAAAATGTACATAGTGTGTCACACATGTATTACAACATACAAACATACACATTCAGCCATAGTAGAGTGATTGTTTCTAAAAAAAATAATTGAGATTAATCGCGATTAATCGCAAAAATATCTTGAGATTATTTGTGATTAAAAATTTTAATCTATGCCCAGCACTAGTTACAACAATGATACAGATTTTAATAAAACTTGGCAAAAGCCATCAGTGGATTAACTTCTACAAGATTAGTTTTGGGAGACAATCCAATCCAAGATGGCCACGACAGCTAACTGGTTTTAGAAAACTCCTAAAATATCCATAAATCAAGCAATATGAATTCCTTTAGTAATGCTAGACTCTTAATTTGAATGTTCAATCTGCAAGAACAAATTTGCAAATAAGTAACCTTTATCACACTACATGTTGGATCAGCATCACTTTTTTATTAGCCATGAAAAATGTTGCCATTTCTTAGAAAATTATTTGACTAATAAACGTTTGTCATGTCAAGGTGACATGTAGTACTGTGAAAATTGGCCCATGTTTTAGACCAACTTTATGTACCTTCTAATTTTAAATGAATAGCACCAACTGTGGGCGTCGTGTGGCTCTTTGTTTCTGCTGTGGGGTCTGTCTGAATGAAGCTGTCAGAAAGGTGATCTAACGTCAAAATGCACCACTTTTACATTCTGATGAAGTCATTAATAATTTGTATTCAATGTTTTAAATGGGCTTTTCTCTCCTTACACATGAATAGTGATATGTTTTTGTAAATGAGGACCACAACACCCATGCAGTAAGGCCGTCTTGCTAACCTCGGGTGTATTTCTCCAGGAGCTTCTTTTGTTGAATTCTCTCAGCAATTAAAACAGTGTTATCGTGTTTCTCTTTCATCAACTGCAAATTCAAGAAGAAACATAAAGCAGACAGGTGGGAAAAAAAGGATTTGTAAAACAAATATCCAAACTTTACTGCAACTCACTTTAAAGGGTTTTATTTAAAACAGATCTTTTAAAAATGTTTAAGGTAATAGTGTGTTTTCAAGTGATTGAGGTTTGGAGGTTCTGTGAAGCAGATTCAAATATCATTCCCAAATTAAAATAAACGCATTTTTATTTGAAGCTGCCCCACGATTTTTTTTAGTTTAGGTAGAACCATAGAGGTAAATAAACAGCAGGAGCGTGTCTTTTTATTTGTCCCAGTGGCGGATCTAGGATTTTTCTGAGTCAGGGGCCATCAAGGGGCCACTATACTGAAAGAGGTGCCAAGTATTTGT
>JARVJO010000001.1:41503232-41515602 GCA_031762555.1 Cynodonichthys magdalenae
GCGCCAACCCCGATCCCGGCAACCCCCCCAGGCCCCAAGTCCGCCCGCAGCCCAGGCCCCCACCAGACGGCCTGCCCATTTTCTGGACCCCATCCCCCAGCCGCAATCGGAGAGCGGGGGAGTGAGAAAAAAAAAAAAAAAAGAAAAGAAAAGAAAAAAAAAAAAAAGTCAAATCAAATTCTATTTTCTCGTTGTACAAATTGTTTGTAAATTACACAGATTTTCCACCATTTTGTATTTCTATTTTTTTAAGCTCAACTCAAATTTTCTTATACATCTCAGAGAGAAATACTGAGTTAGCTTCTCCCTCCTTGTCCTCCATCTAGATTATACCTGCTCTGTAGTACTGGACTGGACTGGACTGGACTGGACTGGACTGGACTGGACTGAACTAGACTGGATTGGACTGGACTGGATTGAACTGGACTGGATTGAACTGGACTGGATTGGACTGGTCTGGACTGGACTGAACTGGACTGAACTGGACTGGACTGGACTGGACTGGATTGAACTGGACTGGACTGGACTGGACTGGCCTTGAGTGGACTGGATTAGATTGGACTGGACAAGACTGGACTGGACTGGACTGAACTAGGCTGGACTGAACTGGGCTGGACTGGACTTGACTGAACTGGGCTGGGCTGGATTGGACTGGACTGTATTGGACTGGATTGGACTGGATTGGACTTGACTGGACTGGATTGAACTGGACTGGACTGGATTGAACTGGGCTGGGCTGGGCTGGATTGGACTGGACTGTATTGGACTGGACTGGATTGGACTGGATTGGACTTGACTGGACTGGACTGGACTGGATTGAACTGGACTGGACTGGATTGAACTGGACTTGACTGGATTAGATTGGATTGGACTGGCCTGGACTGGACTGGACTGGGCTGGATTGGACTGGACTGGACTGTATTGGACTGGACTGGACTTGACTGGATTGAACTGGATTGGACTGGACTGGACTGGACTTGATTGAACTGGACTGGACTGGACTGGACTTGACTGGATTGAACTGGATTGGACTGGACTGGACTGGAATGGACTGGATTGAACTGGACTGGACTGGGGACAGCAGATTTCTCAAGGTCAGTATGGAGGTAAATGTTTGAAAGAGTTGACATGTATTTAACTCAGGGACGGCTGTACAGGAAGGCAAGGAGGGGCAACTGTCCCCCCTGCTGTAGAGTCTTGCCCCCCAACTGCCCCCCTACTTTTATGTCCTCAAAATAGTTGTAATTACCAATTGTTTGTTAGTCCAAAATCCTCTTACAGCTTTCAAATTAAACATCAATTTACCAAAAGCTATTATTAGAGCTAATAAGTACAGTAGTTTATATATTTATTTGGATTTGTTGTGTTCATTCCATTTAAATATAACTATAAATATATCTTAAGTACTGGTCCAGTTATGCTACCCTGCCTAGAAATTTTGCGCTCCTTTGCCCCTCTATGTCTAGGTCTGCCACTGATGTATCTGTTGGTTCTCAGTAGCTATATATAAATAAATACATTGAAGAAAAAGCATGAAACACTTTAAAACTGTAGAAATCAAAAGACAGCACTGTGACTAACAGCAAAACATGGATAGATTTACTTGTTCTTGCATCACTCTTTCTCAACAAACTTAGTTTAACAAACAAATTGCATTACACACAATTTAATTAAAAAAAACAACTACAATCATTTTTGCCATTAATTAGTACAGAAAGCAAGCGACATTTGATTTTTCTTCAAGAAAAAAAAAATATTGAAAGATAGCATTTGTGTCAATAAGAACTTAAAAAGTCAACTCATGTTCATTCAGCCTGATTAAAATGCCATCAAAGAAACAAAGAGCATAAGTAGGATTTTTTTTGAAAGGAGTAGGTGCATACCACTGGTCTCCCTTCATTGTACAGTTAATTGAGATAAGAGTCGCCCAACACTTGACACTGAAGTGTATTTCTTTTGATGCTTATACCTGCCATGTGAGGAGCCTCAATGAGAAATCAACCTATATGCATCATTTCATTTCATTTTTATTATTAATATTATTATTGTATTTTTTTTTCAAGGAAGTGAACTAAATGTTTTTTCCCCTCCTGTATATGTCTTTGACAAATATTTTCCCTTCCCTTTTTGTTCTTGTCCGTCACGGCTGATGTGTATTTAGTATAGACTGAAAAAGCTGGGTATAAAGTAGATGCAGGCTTTTTGTTAACTCTGAACCTAACCTTGAGTGAAGAGAAACATTTGCCTTTACTTAACAAGTCTAATGTGCAACAGCAACATTACAGTGTTGGAGTATGATGAAAAGGACAGTAAATCTATATTTGATGCAGCACTTAAAGCTAATAAATTAAGTAAATAGTTGCACAAATATATGGCTTTATGTTTCAATGCATACATCTTTGAAAAATATGAGAGACTATCTGTGTTGCACCAGCTGATCCTTTGACAACAATCTATAAACCTTTAGCAATAACACTCGTTGCCGACTTGAGTAAAAGAAAGTCACTGATAAAAAGTTAGGCACCCAGAAGGAATGATGGGATTTAGATGTACTTTGCTCCATGATCGGGTTAGGGATGTATACATGAGCTGGTGAGTCTAGAATGAACACCAGAGTGGCATTGCTAGAGGAGCAACTGTGTTATCAGCTGCTACAGCATCCATCAGCCAGGAGAGTGAGTGAAGGTCAGCAGACAGAGTGGCCCAACGCTGGAACCGATGGGTTAGGAAGTGCACCAATACATGTCATGAAAGTTCTGGTCACCCGAAACTAATCACAACAAGGGAGGATTGTCAAAAGCCCTCTGACACATTATCTGTACTCTTTACAAAACCTTTGTTTCATCCCATATTGTCTCAACAACTGGCTAGACCAACATGCAGGACAGTGAGTCATGAGGAACATGGTTGAAAACAGAGTTTTTATAGTTTTACTAGCCTGGTAAAAAACCAGCCCCTTGTTCTACGCTTTGCTTCATACAGAGGGTCTGGACTCTTGGCTATTGAGAAACGATTTCTTGCTAGAGGCATGGACTGTGTTAAAGTTTAAAATGTTTGGATCTTATTTACCCAGTCGCTAACGTTTGGCCATGACGTATGTAGAGCTCAACCGGGATGGAAGCTAAGCTAAGAAGCTAACCAGAAATTGAGTGCACTGTCAACAACCATCCCCTACTGGGAAGAGAGAAGTACTGAGCCGAATGAGAATTTGGAAGCCTCGTCAACTTGACTAAAATCAAATGGCTTCGTTCACTTCCTCCACTGCCATTACTAAACTACAAGCAGTCTGAAACAGTGCAGAAAATCGATGTCATCCTTCACAACAGAAATCATAGAAATCCAAGTCAATGAGAGAGAGCTCAGATGGAGCAGAGAAGGAAGATTAGAATCGAGCAGAATTGCATAGGAAGGCAATATAGCCAGGCTATAGTTGTACCATTTTGAAAAGAAACTAAGATTTGTCAGCTGATAAAATGCAAACTATCCCAAAACTCTTTGGGCCATGCAATGAAAGAATCCCAACAAATGCATTTTTTTCACTGAACACATCTTCCTGATGACGATTAAGGCTTTTTGGGCCAAAATCCAAACAAGGCTCAAAAGCTGGATTTGAAATACTGTTTATCTTTAAAAATTGACAAACTTTGCTAAACAAAACTACTGCACAATAAAATCACAATCACAAGGTGTGAGGTTTAAAGCTACCATCTTGGCACCCAAAATTTCACACAAAAGAAGAAAAAAAAAAAAAAAGAGTGCCACGCCACTTAACTAATTAATCATTGTGGTTGAACAGGGTAAGAATTAAGCATTAGTGCCATTGCTGTGTGCAATTCCTTCCCCACAGTGACAGCTAATTAGGAAGCTGATGAACACCAGTGCTGTGGGTGATATCTACGTTCCTCTGGTGCCCTCCTCACCAGACGATTCAACAGCATTTAGCCACCAATTTTCATCCCCCTGCCTCATCTCAATAATCCCGCGGCCACAGTGAGCCACCTATGAAAGGACGCCTCTAACTAAATGATATGTTAAATATAATTACTGGTAGCCATGGTAAATAAACAGAGCTGGAAGTGTTGCAAGTGTATGAGCACAAGTCTATGGGGGGCTCTGACACGTCAGATTTGGAAGTCTTAATTGTAAGTTTCGGCCTCCCCATCATCATCGCTCCATCTTTCTCGCCCCGCTTCCTCTTTTTTTTTTGTGCTTGTCTTTTTTAATTTTGCTCTCAGGAAAGACAGTGATTACCCCTGTGCCGACGTGCTGCATAATGGTATCAGCGCCGCCAACAGAGCAGTGAATTAAATTGTATCTGCAGCCTCTGTAAAGCCTTGATGAGGGGGGCAGATGCCTTTGTGGTGTTATCATTATAACACAATGGTCATGTTGTCATCAACCTTGCCATCGCTGGTTGAAAAGGCATGATTGTGTGTTGGGGGCTTTCTCTCCTGTCCTCCCACCGCCACCTCCTCCTTCCCCTCACCCCCCCACAACAACCCCGGCTGCCCCGCCCCCCGGCCGATTCGTTGTGAATAGGAGCAATTTTCTAAGAGCTATGAAATCACGTAATAGGTCCTAATATGCAGCTGCTTGGCACAGTGAGGCAGCCTCTATTAATGCGTAAGTCAAACACAATATGTGTTTTGGCTGCAGAATCATTGAATTCTGCCAGATTTATTCAGATGAAAATCCACACAACTGTCAGCATTACAAAGACAAACTATTTGCTCCATCTTTTGACATGTGGTGCCCTATTTCAGATTCCGTCTTCGCTAAAGTGGTCGTATCAAAGCATTCAACCTGTAAGGAAAATCGTTTTGGGAAAATTGAATGGTGGGCCACAACATTTGAAATGTATTTGCACAACTGGGGAAACAGACTCATTTTCAAAGCGGAGGCCGCGGCGGAGCTGCCACCGCTGAAAAGACGGCGCTGAGAAATATAATTGTAGTCTTCAATGATTTACTGCTAATTTACAAGCATGTGTTGCTATGATTGGTTACCCCAAAAAATAGAAACTGAACATTTGAAAATGGCAGGAATGAAGATCATTTTACAGCTTTTCTGATTGTGTTTATCTCACCAGGCCGCAATAATTAAAGTGACATATGGAGACAAATTTCTATATGATTTTGTCATACTTTAGAAATTTAAAAACTTTTAAAGAGCCTGAGTGTGTCATAAAATTCATGGAAAGTGTTCATTTTTAGACTTTATTTACTATGTAAATCTAGAAATAATAGAAGAAATGTGGATAAGTTTGGTAGATAAATGGTGAAATCAGAACAACAAACAGATAAACAAATGTTCTTGTTGCTCAAGGCAGATCAAGACCAGCTGAAGGTCGACGCCCACAAATACAGTGAAGCATTTAATTTTTTTATTTTAGTTTCTTCTTTGTAACTTTTTATTTATTTATGTATTTTTACTAATTAAACACAAATTTCTTTTTTTAATACATTCCTCTGAATCCACCCATTTTATTTTCAGATTCTAAGGCATCCATCCAATTTGTGAAAATAAAAGCATAAAGAGAAATCTTATCACATTCTGATCCAAGAGAAATAAACTCACCCTGCTGGAACTGGTTGAGTTTTTTCACGGCCTCGTCTCGCTCCTCCTCCAACCTCTTGTACTTTGAGAAACAGACAAATTCCCTAAATAAACATTCGAACTGTCTGCTTATAAAAAAACAGAAATCATAAAAATTTTTTTGTGCAGCAAATGGAGGAGTGAGTTTTAATTGTGTTTCAGTCTATGATCATCAGCTTTGTTGGCGCCAGATGCATAAAACTGGATTGGTGTAAATTAACGGGTCAACCCATATCCTGCAAACTCCACTTGTTAAGCAATTAAATGCACCTTGTTTTGTACTTGGAGTGCAGAAAAGTTTAATTTAGTCTCTCCCAGTGCTGCAAAGATATCTTTACATTCTGTGTGGGTCATAGTTTTCAACACGTTCAGTTTTCTCTGTCTTCTATTTTCTGATCTATTACTCCAAATTATTTCCAACATGTAAGGCTAGATGGACAAGTCTTCCCTTGTTGACATCTTTTAATTCATTTGTAACAGTTTCTGCACCGCTATATAATCACAAACCCCTCTATCAAGCTAGAATGGACCACTCTGGAAGCTAGAGTGGGACGGGGCGAGAAGCTGTTCTGAGAAGTTGTTCTGAGACACACTTCAGAGAAGTGTTTTGAGACTTATTGTAGCTATGAAGCTACAATAAGAAGGAATTCAGAACAAAGCATTGCAGTCCCATTTTATACAGACCCCAACTGAATGATTTAAATATGAAAAAGAATTTAAAAGCACTAAAAGCATATCTACTTTAACCCCAAAATACTATACTATTACTTTTGTCTTACCATCATTCTGATCCTTTTGTTAATGAGATGTAAGGGTGATCTGCTTAATGTGGAGTAATGTCACAATAAGACTCTACTCTGGATTATTTAGACAACACAAACTTTCTGCAGCATCCACACACAAACAAACATTTAAATGAAATTTAAGAAAATATTTTTTTTATTTCTCCACTTTATCCCTCATGTTCTGTTTGTTTCTGAGTAACAGAAACATTGTTCCTGTGTCAGTTTGTCCTGGAGAATGTTTAATCATGCAATAATGTCAGAAACCAAAAAAGATCACCCAAAACATTATGTCTGATTATCGACTCCATTACTGACCATTACAATCAATATTTGTGTGTTGAAGTTTTTTATATTTCTCACAATAAATGATCAATCAAGACAATTCACTAGTTTTTCATAAAAAATGCACATTACATTTTTTATATCCACTAAAAGAACCTACAAACACAAAAACAATGGTTATATGGGAAATTAATTTATTTAGATTTTAATTTTTTTACATTTTGATCTATGTAAAATGTAGATGTAGGGGGGGTTTGCAAATATGTTAAATGAACCATTTTCATTTTATGTTGATTATACTTGTTAAAACAAATAGAAAACGTTTCGTACTGACAAAATACTTTCAACTATTTTTAAACTTTGACATGGGTCAATTTGACCCACAACACAAAATGAGGATTAAAAGGTGTTTTTAAACATCTTTTAAAGTGGAAACTTTTAAATGTGCATCTTTAGAAATAATGACATGGCAGACAGTCTGTTTTGTGAATGCCCACTATTTCTTTGTGCCACATAGAAGCCAAAACAATAATAAACGAATCGTATTGTTGTTTTTTTGTGTCTGTTTCAGTTTGTCTTGATGAAAATAATAACTGAAAGGAAAATATAAACTTTACCAAAGAAATAAAAACAAGTCTTGGGAGAATTTTTAGCTAATAGTGTTACTTTTTTTTTGTATTTTGATAATGTGGACATTCTAGTGGTATGAGTATTTTAGCATTGCTATTAGAGAAGCAGGGCTTGTCAAGATAGGCATCAGTTGTCTGAGAGCCTGATCAGGAACAAGAAAGTTAATAAATGGATGGATGATCTGGATGAAAACAAAACAAAAACAAATGAAACTAAGAAATATTGTGTGTTTAATCATTCAGTCATGTAGAATGTGTCTAAAACAGGAAACTGAAGCTGAATTATTGACATAAAAAGATTCCGTCTTTGTTTAGAAGTCAAACTGGTACCATCCAGTTTATATGCTCGAACCAAAGTCTGAGCACCAGAGATTCAGAGCTTAAAGTCCTGCTTACACCCCCCAGACACAAAATCATTGAGCATTTTTAGGCATCAAATAACTACATCTAAATGCTTTTTAAAATTTAAGATTGAAAACTAAGTATTTGAAAATACAGCAGCAAGATCGGAATATTTTGTGAATTAAAAGTAGCTAACTAAAAAAAAATTAAAATAAAAAATAAAAACATTAACTGAGGTGTTTTTATTTTACTAGAGGAAAATGTCCCATTTGTTTAAAAATATTTAAAACCTTTACTGCAGCCAGCCACCAGGGGGCACTCCTGCTGTTTTGGCTTCAACTTTCATGTTCTAGTTATTATTAAACTGTATGCTGATGAGCTCAGTTCAACATTTACAGGAAATTGGAACATTATTAGGAACATAAAATAGTGTAGCAGGTAATAGAAGTGGACTTCCTGTTAATTCCCAGAAAGCTTTGTATCATTTTTACATTTTCTGTGACATGAGTGAGATGGAAGTGTGTTGTACAGTGATGTGCAAAATGATAATGAAATATCGAAACTATCGATACCAGAACTTTATGCTCTAGAATCGATACTGAAATCAAAATATTGATACTTTGATACTTCAGTTATTTCACATAATGTAAAATAGTGGAAAATAACTAAACTATTCACATCTTGTCTAAATTGGAGAGAACTATTCTTCCTTCCACTTGGGTGATGTATAAGCCCAGTGGCACCTGCTCAGTCAATAACTAAGGATATGTCTCTGTAGAAGTATGGCAGGTCATTTTAACATAAAATCTGCTTCGTCTGACTGTCTGTAATTACATTCTAGATAAGGGGTTCCCAAACTTTTTCATGCCATGGCCCCCCCAAACAGCATTAGCTCTGGCCAGGGACAATGTTACAAAATATACAAAGTAACAACTTTTAGAATGTTTTTTTCTCACTTTTATTCACTATTCAAAAAATGTTATATTTCTTTACAATAGGAATTTTAAATTGTGCTAAAAAATATAGGGTTAGGGTTAGAAAGGCTTTTCAATTAAAAAAATAAATACTCTGTCATGTATTATTAATAAAGTGGTTATTTGAAAAGTGCTACTTTTTAAGATTTACCAGACAAGTTTCAGATCAGTATCACAGAGACCAGCCAAATAGGCAGCACTGATGTTATATAGACCTGCCTCTTATGTGCTATTAAAGTTAGTTATTCTGCTGTTCAACTCTGATGTCATTTCCAGGATCCCACTTCTGACATCCGTGTTGAACAGCAGAAGAACTAACTTTTATAGCATATAAGAGGCAGGTCTATGCAACACACCTCCATCTCACTCATGGTGCCACAGAAAATGCAAAAAATGACTCAAAGAATTCTGGGAAATAACAAAAAGTCCACACCCATTACCTGCTACAATAGTATCAACATTACAAATCTGGATTAACTGTAAAATTAAACCTGAACACATTTAGCTTTGTGTGGCTCTAAACTGATTTAATCACTTTTAACCTTTCTGCTGCCCTTGGGTCAAAAAGGGGTCAATTTGACACAAGGGCAGGAGGAGGGGAAAAGTAAATTTTAACGTTAATCCATTTGTGTACAAAACGAGCAGAGATTTTTATAATGTTCTCTTATTCTAACATGTTTAGTTTTAAAACAGAAATATTTTTCACTACGCATTACACTTTGAAATCCACAGAAGTTTTAGTCGTTTCTATAGTTACCAGATCTGTGTTATTAGAGACAAAAGAAATGAGACAAATCGTGCAAACGGTCAGTAGATTTAACACTTACTGTCATGGCTGCCGTCTTGTTCTTCTCCTGCAGCTCTTCGTACTCCTGCAGGGCTGCGGGGAGCAAAGGATGCCAGTAAGTCATCTTCAGCACAAGTGTCAGGAAAGAACAAAGTGCTCACATGTTGCTTAAAAAACAAGACTGAGTGGAAAGTCATGTGATAATTTCTCACCAAGCCACTCATGTCACTCAGAAGTTATAACACTCTGAGTGTCTCTGATCTGTCCTATAAATAAAAATATGTTTCTTTTTAGTAACTTGTAACTATCTCTGATCTCTATCAAAAAGAGGTAAATAGTGGTTCTTAGGGTGAGTTTGGTGCATTTGAAGAAAACCAGGACATTTTCTATTTCCATAACTTAAACTTTAAAATTTGAAACCACAAAAATAAATTTAAAGAAAACTGCCCAACAGTTCATTCATTCTTATCCTACACAGGATCAACAAAGCAAAATGAAAAAATATTAAGGTCAACCATTTATTTTATCTAATTTCCCTCTGGGATCAATAAAGTTGAAAAGTGAATTGAATTTAAATTAAACTATTACATCCTTATTCTTTTATTGAAGTTATTAAAAACTGCAAAGTTATAATAAAAAACAACATTCAGCCAATAAAACAGCATATCAAGTCTTCAGGGTTAATAATTATTTTGTCTTAAAATGTATAAAGTAAAACAATAAATTAAAATAAAAGTCCTTTCTTCATCTATCTTTACTAAAGATGCAAATGTAAAATCACTGAAGCATCAATTTTTGCTGTTAATCTTCTGTTTCAGTCATTTTGCTACTTTTCTCTCAATTTTGAAAAAAGGCCACATATCAAACCTGCAGCTTGATCAAGCAGAGCTCAGCGCTTTAAGTAGAATTAAAACATCTGTCATCTGTTTCAATGTGCAGTCATTGTTTTTGTTTCAATAAGCTTCACATCTTTGTTCTCATCAATCTGTTGTCTGCATCTGAGTCTGGACCGCCTGACCGATTCACTTGGTTTGAAGTCTTTAAATTCTGCACTTCTATTGTTGTTCAAAAACTGGATTTTTTTCCCCCTGACTTATGTGTTTTTCTTGCCTTTGGCTCTGCTGCCTCATCATCCACACTGGCCGGTTTAACATGTTCAGGTACAGAAAGAGATTTGCTCTCAAACCTGATATTGGACAAACGCACACAACACATTTTAGATCCGTTTCTCAAAGCAAAGTTTGTTCAACGCCGTCGGTGTTAATTCTGCAAGCTAACGTGTCTCTGATGAGTTCATCTTGCCCCAAAGTTACACGTTTCAGCTTAGTTTTATTTTATATTTAGTTTAAACCTTTATTTCACCAGACATAACATTAAGAACAATTTCTTATTTACATTGTTAGCCTGAAAGTGCTAAAACGCTTAAAAAGGGGAAGATGGAGAAAGACAACATACAGGATACAGTACATAAATACAGTGATCAATGATTCATTCAGTAAAACAGTTACATGACTCATTATAAAGGTCCTTTAGTCTGTGTTTAAAAGCAGGAAAATAAATCAAAGTGTCAAGATGCAGTGTATTTTGATAAAAGTTCCAATTATTTGCATTAGCAAAACAAAAAGACATAAAACCAAAATAAGTTTTGGTTTTAGGAAAATTCAGTTTAATAAGTTGTGAGGAATGGGTATTGTATCTTGAGGGGGGTTCTTGTTGTAGTAACTGATTTAAATAAGGAGGTGAAAGACCTAGTAGTAGTAGTTTTATAAATGAACAAGAGCCAGAGGATGTTATGAGGAGTTTGCAGCCAATTAACCTGAGAGAACAACAAACAGTGAGTCTTATAAAAGGAACATTAGTAACAAATCAAATGGTGGAATGATAGATTGAATCCAGTATATGAAGACTTCCTTTGCAATCATGGTGATAAATTATGTCACCGTTATTAAACAAAGGAGGAATACACATTCCAACAATGACCTTTTTTAATAAATGCATACCAATTTCAAACATTTTACGATTCTTTAAAATCCTTTACTCACATCACTTGTAAATGGTCCAAATACCCCTTTAAAGACCAAACTAAGAGAACAAATATATCTGTTTGAACAAAGAGGATCTTTTTTAATATTTAATCACCAGCAGACTTTAAACATCACAGAAACCATAAAACAGCTGAATCTTCATGGAAACTCTGTGGATTATTAATTAGCTCAACAACAGGTTACAAGCTGCCCTTAAACACTGAAAGGTTTGACCTCTAAATGAACTCTAATATTCTACTTCATGAAATCTTAGTTTGCCTCTGGAGTGACACGAGTTTTACTAACCCTACTTCTGACAACATTTGTTCTGAAACTTTTTTTTCTTCCCTGGAACATTTCAGGCAGCAGCAAACAGCATTCTGAGGAAACCTGACAGTAAGAAGAGACAGAAGCTGCTTTAAGGATTACCTTGGTTGGACAGCTCTGTAATGACAGTCATTTTGTTCAGTTCCTCTGCAGCCATGGCGTAAAAATCTCTCTCTTTCTCTCCTTCTCTCCAAAGTTCACCAGTCAGGAAGTGGAGTCCTGCCTGAGACACACCTGCCCCAGGTGAACAGACCTGCGCTCAGATAAGGAGTGGAGACTCAATAAAAGGCTCAGTGAACACACAGAGGAGCAAGAAATACTTTCAGAAATGTGAGTTTTTAATCAGAAACAAGTTACAGTAATAAGAAATATGACTGTATTTCCAATGTTTTTATAAACATAAAACTGCTGATAAGATATATTTTTTTAATTGTGCAGCTAAGACTTTATAACTACTTGTAGTTTTCTTCTGAAAGTCCAGTCATCTCTGGGTTACACAGAGTTGTCAAGAAGTGAAGCATAAATATTTTGTTACTATACTTAAGTAAACATTTTGGTTATTTATACTTTACTGGAGTAATTATTTTTCAGTCTACTTTTTACTTCTACTTCTTACATTTTTATG
>JARVJO010000001.1:41520877-41537393 GCA_031762555.1 Cynodonichthys magdalenae
TTTTTGCCTTTGAGCTTTTCTTCAACTGAGACCAGTTTTCCCAGTTTCTGCTGATGCTGCCTCCTCCGTGCTTCACAGTAGGGATAGTTTTCAACACGATGAGAGGTTTGTAGAAGACATGGTTTTGTCACTGTTTTCTTTTGTTCTCGTCTGAAAACAGCAGCTTCTTCTACATGAATGAGAAAGAAAATCTTAACAGTCAAGTATTTTAAATCCATTTACTTTTACCTTTCTCCCCTCTGGGTCCCATTGAGCTGGTGTTCACCTCCAGCAGTCACTGTGTGAGAGGCAGGTAAAACCTGAACAGGTTTCCAGTTCATCACAGGAACGAAACATTAATTAAAGAATTAATATCAACATTATTCTGTAAATACTGAGATTATTTATTGGTAAAACTGCCCACAGGTAAAACCTATTCACTCTACATACAACTCAAACCCTCCTCTGCCACGACTACTTCCTGTCTATAAATCGAAAGTCTGGATAGAACAGGGTGAAAAAGTCATTTTGCTTTTGCTGCATCCGTCGACTTCAATCCAGTCAAGAAAACAAAAAGCTTAAATATATTAAAGGATGTTTTAAAAGATGTTGAGAAGCAGACATCAGCTTGTGTTTTTTCTAAAATGAATTGATTGATGGAAAGATGCACTCTATTTTAAAAAATACATTTCTGGGTTATTTTATGATGTTTACTGCTCAAGTTTATTTTATGAAACTTTGTTTTGGCCAGGGCACATTTGTAAAAGACTTTTAATGTTCGAGTTTCTCCTTGTAAAATAGAGGGAATAATATGCATCCCTTTTTTGTTTTTTTAGTTCTGTGAAATATTTTTCCTTTATTAAACCTCATTAGGCTGAAGTATTTCATAGACCCATTACTTATAATCAAATTGAAAATCCATTTAAATTCCAGATTGTAAAACAACAAGAGCAAGGAATACTTTTACAACTCACTATATTTCTATCACAAACCTGGTTTTCCTGTTTTTCTAGTCAAAAAAACAGGAAAACCAGGTCATGGTCTCAAATAAAAGTATAAAAACCTGTAAAGTAACATTTGACTCAGCACGTATTTAGATGATTTTCATGGACGTTTAAATCAAGAGGATTTAATCAGTTTTCTCACCTTGTTCCATGACAGCGATGTTCATTCTTGCAGAGCAGCTGATCAAGTTTTAAAAGCTCCATTTCAACTGGAATTACTTTTTCCTCACAGTGAAAAATCATAAAACATTAAAATTTAAGAGTACTGCCTTTGCACATTTAATTTATTTCAGACAAATAATAATACGGTAAAATGTTAAAATAAATACACGATTTAACTTTTTTTTCCCGTATAATTTAATTTATTCACAGACACTCACAAAAATATTATGGTTGCACAACAAACAGATAATTACTGCAAACAGCTGGGAATGTTTGATATACTTTTATACACTCTTACTTTGTCAACAAAACACAAAAAAGATGTAAACTTACAATATTTTCTGAGAGGAACAAAAAAGTAAAAAAATAAAGAAGGTGAAGTACTTTGGGGAACATACAGTAAACATTTGATCTCTGCTTGTGGCCCAAGTTTGTCTAAGTTTATTCAAGATGTTTCTCTGCTGAAACGTAAAAAGAAATACAGCAGTTTTCAGTAATTAACCGATAGACGATATTTAAAGGGGAAAAAATCACAATCAGCTTGCAGTGGTACGGGGACGAAAATGAAAAATGTTGCTTTTACTGCCCTTTTTTTCCTTCACCCCTCTTCTTACTGGGTGGGGGGAGGGAGGAGGGGACACAAAGCCTTTATTAAAACAGACAAACAAGAGAGGAAAAAGAATCAGCAGTGACACGAGCCAATAAATAAAGACGGATCTAAAATGATTGTGGTATTGGATTGGAACCACCAACACTTTTCATCCACACACTTCAGAACACTGAAACACTACGGTACATCTATGTATCGGGGGGAGACTCTTCTTCTCTGTTTTTTTTTTTTTTGCCCTGTTCTTGTTTGGATGCAGGGTGGGGGGTGGGAGGTGTGGTGCAGCAGGGCAGAGATGGAAAAAAGAAAAAGAAAAGATGGAGCTTCTAAAGAAGGGTGGAAAAAGAGGAAGCCTAAACGTGGGATGGGTGAAGGCTGCCTTCTAACCCTCGCTTTAAGGCTGAGGGGCAGGGAAAGAGGAAAGAGGGGGAGGGGTGGGGTGGGGTGTTAGGCGGGCTTGAACTAGAAGATCTTTACGAGCGCCTCAGTGGCGGGCGGCAGACTCCCTGGGGTAGAACTCAGCCAGAGTGCTCTGAGGGATCCTCTTCAGCATCTCCTTGGGGAAGATTCGCAGCAGCTGCCAGCCGATGTCCAGGGTCTCATACACCGTCCTGTTGTCGTACGGGCCTGAGGGGGGAGGGGGGACAGAACATCACATCATAGTTCAAGTGAAATACTCACACAGTCTCATAGAAAACATTTTACCGATTAGCCTTCTGACATTGGCCACCATTAAAAAGCATCATTACGTCTAGACTGGACTACTGTAATTCATTAATATCTGAGCGTCCAAAAACTAAGTCTTCAGTTGATCTAAAATGTTGCTGCTAGAGTTTTAATAAGAGTTTAAAGGAGAGATCATATTTCTCCAGTTATAGTTTCTCTCCACTGGCTCCCTGTCAAATTCCAATCTTACCCACTGATCTTATCTGCCTCTGTCCCCTTTTTCTTCTGCTTTGAGCTCATGTCCAGTTAAAACAAGTTTGTATTGTTTCAAGGGTATTGTTCAATGTTTTTCAATTAAATGAAATTGCAACACTGAAGTATTGTGACCTTATAACACCTGACAGTGTTACACAGTTACAAAAATAAAAAAAAATAAAAAAATTGTTATGGGCAGGTCTGGCTCTTTAATGTATGGGAATGTTTTTGTGCAGTGCCCCAGACTAGATTCATTGTGACTTGGTGCTATGTAATGAACCTGACCTGAATTAAAGTTATGTTTTTGTTTGCTTGTCTGTCAACAAAATATCTCATGAACACACTGAAACCTAATTTCCCTCTGGGATAAATAAAGTAATCACTGAGTGAACAACTGGAGTTAACCCTATTCAACAAGAATAAAGTGTTTAATTCAGTCAGAGATCCAAATAAAGGTGTTGGAAACTAGTTTTATTTAAACCTAATTTACTGATGAAGGTCTAACAGAAAGATTAAAGCACAAAATGATGCTTGTCTTTTAGTTTAATTAACAAAACCTTTTAAAACAAACACTGACTGTTGTTAACCTCTAACTGCAGCTCAGTACCTGATGAACTGGAGGAACAGTGTTACTAAACTTAAAAACTGTTTCAAATGTTTTTTTTTGAAGTTCTGCTAATAGTTCGATCACGAAACATGGCTGAGATGAAACTAAATAAAAAATTTTTAGATTCCTTCAGCTGATTATTATTTCGCAACTTGAGGTCAGAGTTCTCCTCGTTCTGGACAGAGTTTTCTCTCTAAAGAAGGTATTTGGACTGAAAATATTTGGGCGGCGTTACTTCGGAAAGCGATTGAGGCAAAAATATTTCTCTTTCCATTTCCCATCTCGCCTGACTGTGACAGCTATTTTCCTGTGGAATCCATCAGTTCTGAAAAGAGGAAATAAAACACGGCGCGCAACGTTTGCTAAAAAGATTAAACAGCTTCAAGCTTTTGTTTAGTTACTGAGGAAAATAAAACGAAATACAAGGCTTCTAAAAGTATACAACCCCTTTGGATGTTTTACTCTTTTTATTACTGTTATAAATGAATCATGGTCAATATAAATTGGCCTTTTTGACATTACATATTTTATTTAATTGGCATTACTTTGTAAAAAACTGATTTCACTTTGTCATTGAAAAGTTTTTTTTGGGCCAATTTATATTGGCCTTATATAAAAATAATATATATTTAAGTTCTAAACTTTAGTTTGATGCTGTTTTTAGGTAAAAAATAACCATGTTGCAACTAAAGAACAAATACAACTAAACAGCTTTAAAAGGTTATTTAACCCAATAAAACGAAACTTCCAGATGTGCCTGACTCTTATGTTATGAAGCGTTGAGCACCTCATTAGATATTACTTTTGAGTGAATAAAGCTCACATTCAGCTGAAGTGTTGTTTGTAAATAATAAACAACTAAAAAGATGTTGGAGTACCTAAACAGATTAAAAAAAAAATGTAAAATAGAAATAAAGCTTCATGAGTTTCAACAAATTCTATTCTCGTAGTGACAGGAGTTAAACACTAACATGTATTCACTGCTGCTGGTTTCAAGTGTTATTACTCATTCAAAGTTTACAAGAATAACACATTCAGGCTGAAACAAATATGTCATTTGAACAGTTTTCTTATTAAAAAATTAACTTTTATATTCAAAAATTAACTCAAATCCTAAATTTGCTTTAATTACAATCATAATCAAGATTTATAACAGTACATGTGTCCAGAATCTGATAATGATGTTAAAGCTGTGTTTTCTTACCCTGAGCAATGAAATTCTTCTCAAACTTCTGCAGGAACTCCAGGTAGAGCAGATCATCGGAGGTGAGGGCTTCTTCTCCCACCACAGCCTTCATGGCCTGGACATCCTTACCGATGGCGTAACAGGCATACTGCAAACAGGCAGACATGTTGCTGATGATGATGATGATGGCAGCTACTCATTAAATATCACTAACTGTATCGTAACACAGAGTGAGATTCATTACCAGCTGGTTAGACACGTCAGCGTGGTCCTTCCTGGTCATCCCCTCGCCGATGGCAGACTTCATCAGACGTGACAGCGAGGGCAGCACGTTAATAGGAGGGTAGATCTGAAAGACAAGATAAGAGGGTGCTTTAATATCGTACACGACAACATATTTTACAGTCTGTCAGTAAATATGTCAAAGCTGTGTGGAAAATCCACCCTTGATGTTTCTATAAGAACTCAGAGGGGAAGCAGCAGCTGCTAATCAATAAGACGTCGTTAACTGATCATCATCAGTGTGATGTTCAGGATCATACAGGTGTGTTCACACAACGCCGAGGAGGAAAGTCTTCACTAATGACCTTGGAGAAGCAACTGTTGCTGCCTGTCCGTCTGGGAGAGATTAAAGTTCATTTCAGAACAATCTGGAGTTCATCATTCTACACCAACAACAAGTTGTAAATATTTAAAACAGCTGATAATTTTCCCAGGAGCAGATGTCCAAGCATGTTTTCCAATTCTCAATCTCAAAAAGCTTCAAAAAGATACGAAGTTTGTTAAAATTTGGAAATTTTACCCCCTGGCCGGGCAACAAACTAGCTTTGTTTAGAAAGTGCTGGTTTGAAAACTTCAGTAAAGTTTGAAGGAAATCCCAAAGTTTCACAATGATGCTAGATTTAAACAGTACAGCTGCAGCGGACAACAATGGTCAGTTTTAAAATACAATTTAAAGAACTAGAATAACAAAGGTTATTTCTGAATACATAATTCAATATAACTGAAAACTTAAAAATAAAAGCGGATTAGAAAGACTAAATGTTATTTTAATTACTGGGATTGCAAGATGGTGAATTTACAGGTTTATTTTGACCAAAATCAACATCAGTATTTTTGCGGTCTGCTCAATCTGACCTTTATGCCAGCACAGTTAGTTGTTGAACTATCTGTCCACTCTCTCAGAATTTGGGATTGTTGTATTTTTTATTTCCCCATGACTTTTTTTTTCTAGCATGCAAATCAAGAAAGTGCAGAAAACAAAAAGCTCTGAGTTGTTTTCTTGTCCAACGACAGCTTCAATCAAGCTGATACCTGTCTGTTGTGCAGCTGTCGGTCCACGTAGACCTGCCCCTCTGTGATGTAACCAGTCAGGTCAGGAATGGGATGGGTGATATCTGGAGGACAAATAAATGCATCAATCCCAACAATTTCAAAACAGATCGTTTTAGCAGTCCTACATTACGTTTACATTGTTGTTATAAAGAAGTAATTCAACACAGAAATAAATATGGGACCTTTTTAACCATTTATTAAATAGAACACATTTAAAATCATTCATTTTTAATTATTAATCTTGAAGTTATGGGAACAATTAGGAGTGAGACAGTCATGAATGTTTCATCAGACCTCAGAGGCTGACTGTTGATGACGTAATTATAACTAACTTGATGCTAAGAGAAATGTGCTGCCCTCACCGTCATTAGGCATTGTGAGGATGGGAATCTGGGTGATGGAGCCATTTCTACCCTCCACTCGGCCGGCACGTTCGTAGATGGTGGCCAGATCTGTGTACATGTAGCCTGGAAAGCCTCGACGGCCGGGCACTTCCTCTCGAGCGGCAGAGACCTGACAGAGTGAGAACATTGTCGTTTTTAACTTCTAGGAGAAGTTCTGAAGCTGAAAGCATAAAGAGGAAGATGATAGCTGATTGGGATAGTATTGTTGCTGAAAATAATCTCAATTTGTGTCTTCACAAACTGAAATAAATGAATAAATAAACAAAAAAGGCACAGTTTAAAAACTGTGCCTCTTGGCGTCAATAGCTGCATTTCCACAGAATACGTCCACTAAACGCAGCATCGTTCTTTAACAAAGCTTCTCGCCTCAAAACACCTGCGTATTGCTGCTGGAACTAAAGCTGCTTAAACAACAAAATTCACTTAATCAAATTAGACTAAAAAAATTAAAACAGCTACAGATCAACAATTTTTTGTTTCTTTTTTCTACAAATATGAAAACAGGATACAGGCCTACAGAGAAACTACAAACCACAATCCAGCGATGTTGAGTCATGTAAAATAAAACCAAAATGCAACGATTCACAACAGACAATAATAAACATATCAAATGTTTTAATTACTACAAAATTGTACTATTTTTTAGGGAAAACATAAGGTTATTTTTTTGACAGAAACGCATGTAAGAAAAAAAGTTCTGATAAAAGCACCGGGGAAACAAATGGTTGTAAAACTAACTGGTAGAATTAAGAAACAGCTGGGGGAGTATTTTGTGACTAATGAAGTTAAGTGACATCAGGTCAGTAAGAGGATTGAGTATAAATCATATTTTAGAGAAGCTGAATCTCTTAGAAGTAAAAATGGGCAGAGGTTTACATTTAAATGTATTTATTGATTCAAGAATGATCAATTAACTTAACTCATTAATTAAGGCAAAACTAAGCTCAACACCAACTCCTCTACATCTTAAGAAACTTTTAACTTGTAATAAATAATTAGTAAAGTTTGAAATTGCCTTACAAAAACTGCAGCTCTATTAGAATGTGCTACATGCATCTGCATGAAGTCAGACTTTCTTTCTGGCCTTTTTGCAAATACTTGTTCATTAAGAAAGAGAGGAATCGATGGACACTTTCAACATGGGGGGAGTCAAGTGATGCCAACTCCTTAATTATCCTGATGGAGAGTCAAACAGCTGGTTGTAAATGTTGGCATTCTGTTTGCAGAAGCTCCATAGAAATGACCAAAAGCAAAACTTTGTTCCAAAAGTCAAGTGAATTCAGAGCCAGGAGGAAGGAAAACGCTTCCCATTTATCTTCAGATTCAAAGGTTGATGAGCGCGATGCACACTCGTCAACTGTTGACTCAATGCAGAAAACCTCAACCTTCACGTGTGAATGAGAGCAGAGGTAAAGGGATGACGCCCCGGTGCTTTGTGTGCACTGAATTACTCTTCGAGCCACCTCAGTAATAGCTGCCGATCTGCGTGGATGTACAAGCGCCAAGGTTACAGACAGCAAGCGCCGAAAAAGGAAAATGCATGTGAAGCATTTAAAGACTGGCATTGTGCTGCCGACATATTGAAACAGCAAACTGTGCAACATAAAAGAATTATTACCCACAACACAATGGGCTGAGACGAGAAGGCCCAACTTTTAACCAGCAACAGAAAGGACAGTGGTAAGTGTGTGGGGAGGAGGAAGATTAGGACCACATCTTTTTATAGTCAAGCAGACAGGATACTCTTTTTAAGAAACAAACTTTTGTTCCTTTAGTGAAGAAAGAGGAAACACAGCTCAGTGTCTGTGTTGATGCTGCAGACAGTCTGCTGATAAATCACTGGTAAATGTTTGTTCCAACAAGGCTGTATTGTCTAAAACATAACATGTAGGGTCGAATTCATTCAAATAGATGTTTCTGATGTGTGCATTAAGTCTTTAATCATTGAATCATGGAAATTAGAACTTTAAACCAATGTTCAACCAAACCATAGTTTTATTTCTAGTGATTTCAGTCATGTTTGCTGAATTTCTCTTTTCCTTACACTACATTTGAGATGCAAGTGTTATTTTTTTCCTTTTATTAAGCAAACATGAGAAATTCAACACAAATTCTAATGTGCATGACCCGTTACCCAGCTGTGTAAAATAAAAATAAGCCCTTACATCGTTCTTTGTTTTGCATCATATCTATATTTATTAGAATATTGTATTTTAATTCAACATTATTTTTTCTTTGTGCATTTTATGTTACTGTATCATATAATATAGTACTATATTGTTTTATATTATATGTATCAAATTACATCTTAATGCACAAAATCATGCCTTATTGTACTGTATCGTATTGCATCTTCCTGTATTGCAACTTATTGCATCATCTCTTAAATCATACAAGATCTTCTTGTCACCGGTGGGTTGTCAGTTTGATCCCCCGTCCATGCGTTTCAGTCTTTGTGTCCTATTGGGCAAGACACCTCACCCACGTTGCCTGCTGGTGGTGGTCAGAGGGTCCGGTGGGACCGGTGTATGGCAGACTTACCTCTGTCAGGTACCCTGTGGCTACAATGTAGCTTACCATAGGCCAGCATTTATTAACCACAAATTTATGGAAAAATGTGGATTTCATTATTGTAATTTGGAAAGCTTGTGAAGATTAATCAGTTCTTTCATTATGGTGAATGGTCTGAACTTGCATAGTGCTTTATCAATTCCCTACAGACTCCAAAGGGATTTAGAATAGAATAAATCTTTATTTCAAACATAAAACAAAAAAAATAGTGTCATTCACCCATTCATACACACTTTTATACACTGATGGTGGTTAGGGTTAAGGTTGGGTTTCTTCAGGCATTGTTGCACTGTAAGGCCCACCCAGGCCGGGTCTTTCGGTGCCAACCACAACATGGAACTCTGAAACACTTTCAGGATGTCTGATCAGTCATTTCCAAAGCACAGGCAGGCCACGAATGATCACACTTTTAGATTAATGCCTACAGTTAATGATCTGCCCGCTGACAAACAAAACCAGGAACTTCAGTCCACACAAAAGTTAGAGGTTTTATGTAAAAAGACAAACAGTGACTGTGTTGGAGTGAGCTGTACCTCTCTCAGAGCTTCAGCGTAAGAGCTCATGTCAGTCAGGATGACCAGGACGTGCTTCTCACACTGGTAGGCCAGGTACTCTGCTGTCGTCAGCGCCAAGCGGGGGGTAATGATGCGCTCGATGCTGATTGGACACAGACAGAAAACGTTATTATATTGAACACATAACAAAAGGTTACTTTATTGGCAGCTAAGGGGAAAAAATGATCAAGTAAGGTCATTTAAAATTAGCCAAAGTGAGCGTTTGATGTTATTTCCAGCTGATTCTTACGTGGGATCGTTGGCCAGGTTCAGGAAGAGGCAGACGTTGTCCATGGAGCCGTTTTCCTCAAAGTCAGACTTGAAGAAGCGAGCAGTTTCCATGTTGACCTAAGATAACAGTGTTACAGGTTTATTAATCCAGCACCATTTAGACGATTTATTATTGGAACATTGCAGGTTTACAGAAATGTTTAGGAAAATATTCCTATTGAGGAACAAGAGAGTAAAAGCTGTGGCTTAACTAGTGAAAAATATATATATATATATATATATTTTTTTTTTTAAATAACACAAATGCCTTTATAGACATATTACTCAACGATAAAATTAACATGGAAAACAAGACCCATGTCTAAAATAAACTACAAATAAAACATTTTATTTAAAGCAGCAGACTGAAAGATTTGGAGTTTTTCTTCTGAAAAATTTCAATTTCATAACTAAAAATGATTATTGAACCTTATTGTCATACAATACTTTGCTGACTGAATACAGCTAAAGGTGAGGATAGAAACATTAAATAAACGTGATAAAAAAGTACATTAAAATTGAACTAGTCACTAATTAAGTTTAAGAAGACTGTAGAAAACATAAATATTTTGTGAACCAGCTTGTTTGTCATCACTAAACTGATGCATTGTTGTTACAACGAGAGCTGTGGCCTTTTCAAAAATTCACATCCATGTGTCGACTTGAACAAATCCCTATTCACACTTTCCTACCAGAGTAACCACGGCGAGATGTGAACTGTGGAGAAGTGGGGAGGGGCGGAGGAAGTGTTTGTGTGCCTGTGTGTGTTTGGAGGTCAGGTTGTCACGGTCGAGGCATTACAGCGGACAGAAGGAGCAGCTGAAAGGCAGAGAACTTGATACTGCGTGGCTGTCAGTGTTAAAAGGCCTGTTGAATTAGTAACCCCTCTACATGGCCAGGGGATATGCTCACAAGTGCAGAAGTAACAAGAGGGGCTTAAAGGTTAAATCACCTAGTGAATAAAAGAAAGCAGGGAGGGAGAGAGGGGACAGGGTGTCACATCGGGGTTAAGAATGGAGGATTAGAGGCACAAATTGGGTGGAGGTGTGTGTAAGGAGGGGGGTTTGGACAACTTCATGCACGGTGTAGGATGAAGTTTAACTGCTTACCCCCATGGCTGCAAAAACGATGGCGAAGTTCTCAGCACTGTAGTCCATCACATCCTTAGGCTTCTGCACGAGGCCGGCCTGACGACAGATCTGAGCAGCAATCTGGAAATGTGAGAACACAACTTAGTTTAGATTGTTGCTCCTGACAGCTCTCTGTAAGTGTCCATGTGATGAAGAGGACTTGTTAGACATCCAGAATCCTGAATATAAATCTGTTTATTGAAAGCAAAATCTTAGAAGACTAAAAGTTTAGAAGTAGCAGTTTTCAAAAATTTGTTCACAATATTTTTTGGCCAAAATCCTAAAAGAATGGTCAAAGGTGTTCAACCTCCTATGTGGAAGAGAGCTGACTAAAACTCTTAAAGTTCACCATTATGAAATTCCATAATAATTTAAAAGAAATGTCCATAAAGTATCTTTAAATAAATTTACAACGAGTTGAGTCCAAACTGACCAAAAAATAAAGAAATAAAATCCTGAACCTTCAAACTAAAAGTTTTACAGTAACACAGTCACACATCATAGCAAGAAAAAGACAAATCATGTCTCACACTGACAGAACTGCTTTGCATTTGACTCTTCTTAGTGATTTGTGTCAAACAATGTTTACCTTTATAGCCTCTAGTACATTTAAGAATTTTTGGACAAATGTAAAGCTATAAAAGGCAAAAAATTATATGAGACAATAAAGCCCCGATTTTTGCAGGGGTTACATTCTTAAAGTGTCCGAATGATGAAAAAACATGAATACTGGATGCGATCCAGAAAAGGCTTACAGCACATTTGGGTGGAATCACAAAGCGGTAAGAACCAAATGAAAACACCTTACACCAGGCATCTGATTGGCAGCACCTGGGGGGACCAGAAGCTCAAAACAAATGTCATCAACAAAATAAACTGTTTGTCAGAGAAGATTTGGCTACTTTTTCATGTGTACAACCCACATATTACTGCTCATCCACAACTGCATATTCCTTACAAATGTGGCACCATTTAAAAGGGAAATTACCAGGCTTTCCAACGGTATAAGATTTATTGCCAAGAAGCATTGTTACAACAAAGAAATATTCTACCAAACACAAATTTCCTTACTTTTTGTACAAAGTACATTTGGCAAATTTTAAAATCCCTTAAATTTGAACGATTGCCGAGATGTTACGCAAAATCCTTCTGAAGGTGCGCAAAGGTCCCCAAGTGATGAAAAGAAGAGAACAAGGAGTTAGTTGTTTTTGGTTTCTAAATGTTTTCCTTTTTTTGGCTGAAAATGATCAGGAACTATTGGTCTGTCACTCAAGAAACCTAAATTGTGCTGAGGTGCTTCAGTAAACTGGATCAATCGATATTGTTTCACAAAATACAACAGAGCGGTCTCTGCAACCATTGTTTATTTCTCTTTTAGCTTTTCTAGGGATGATTTTGTAAAAAAATTCTTGTGTCGAATTCTGTGCACTTTGAGGAGAAAATTAGAAAAAACTAAATAAAATAAAAATCACAGCACACACACACCGCCTTGCTGAAAATAACTGATCCTTCTCTCGAGTGTGGCCTGATCTTGTTTTAATTTCCACTCAGAGTCAATGAAGCTGTGAGTGCTGTGCAGCTGTGCATCACTAAAAAGCAGAAAACTGCAACTGGAACTGAAGCAAGAACAGAAACAAAGATTTTTGGTTGAAGTTCAGGGTTACAAAACTGGAGTTTAAATTTTGCACAAAGACCAAGAACTCATTGTTTATCTGAAGGATTTCTCAGGTTTCAGTGTTGCTGTCATTTACATAAATGTAAGTTGTTTTAAACAAGAACTGTGGCACTTACACAGTGAACTTTGCCCAAATGCTTTTACTCAACAAATACTATTCAGGCATATGGTAACTAGAAACGAGTCATAAAGAAAAGACGACAAGTATTATTCATACTGAAACAAAAAATAGTGAAGAGGAAAAAACAGTTATGTTGAGCAATGGAGAAGAATAAATGACTCAATGCATTGATTGAAAACTTTTCCATCATGAGAGCACTACTAAAAGAAACCCTAAATAAAGTTTAAACTAAACGTTTAAACTAAAAGTGAAGTTTATATCGATCCAGGTGAGCTCCCATCATCAGATTATAAACTCCTGTTAAACTTAAAATAAATTTAAGAAACTGCCAAGTCCAGGTTTGAAAGTTATTTCAAGGTTTGAACATTATGGCAGTAAAGAAAAAGGAAACGAGAACAAACTCTTGTGAGTTTGGTAAAATAATTTTCTGGCCATACTGAAGTTGAGTTTTGTGCGAAAATTATGCCATATTAAAAAAATTAAATACAATTTTGCCAAATTATTATCTTACCAGCTGTAAAAATCTATTTGAAATCCTCAGTTTGGAGAAATAAGAGTTTACGTTCAACAGGCATGACAAGCTAACGGCTAGTCTGAACGTAGCCGAGACCGAAGTGATTGCTGCCGTATAAAAACAGTTTCTAACTAAAACACTTCATAGCTGTCATTGCAAACATTTTCATACTTATAGATCCTGTTATTTCACATTAAATGATTATTTATGTACAATGTTATAAAATGCTACAAAATTTTGAAAACTGAATTTGTTTTGCAAGAGTGCTGTGATCCATTACAAAAGCAGAATCCTGTGGTCTTAAGAACAACTCCAGACTTCAAAATGATTAATGCAAAAGCGATTATTACTGCCGTCAATCTTGCATTACATCGTTACTTCAGTGAAAACAACATGAAATTCCTGCAGGAAGCATCCAGACTGCACTGCAAGTGCCAGCTACAGCAGGTAAATTAATTATTCTTAACTTAGTTACTTAAAAATGACCAGAATATCCATTTAGGTAGTCTTTAAGTAAAAAAACAAGATGGTAACCAGAGATTGATTGTTGTCCCAAATGACTCTTGAATTACTGCCTACTTGTGCCATCAGTGCACAGGGATGTAACAGGTTACATCCACTGCAGAGTATTGTGATCTTCTCTATCGCTACTTAAAAATAATAATAAAGTTGGGCAAAGAGGGTCTGACCTGTTAAACTACAACATACTATCAGTTCTTAACTTTATCCTGTTAGATACTAGAGTATATTTGTCATATATATATAAATTTGAATTGTTAATTTACATTCAGAAAAATGTTGTGGAGTTATAATGAATTAATTTAGACAAAATTTGATCAGACTCTATCGAGGCTTTCCTGAGTTAAAGAACTCGAGAATAAGATGGAAAGAAAAGGAAGAAGAAAGTGGTGTGGATCTCACCTCATTGTGGGGCAACCCAGCAGCAGAGAAAATGGGGATCTTCTGTCCTCTGGCAATGCTGTTCATTCCATCAATGGCTGAGATGCCGGTCTGAATCATCTCCTCAGGGTAGATACGGCACTGAGGATTAATAGGTTGACCTGGAAAGATTCTTACAGTTACCTAACTGTTAATAGTTTATTTTATTTACTTTAAATCTGTTTCCAGGCAGAGTTTACATTTTAGTTGCACTAACTCGAAAAATATTTTCTAGCATTCTCTCATCATAATCTTATGATCTACAATAATTTAATAAACGCTCAAGGACTACAGCTCACATTAGATACATGGCTGGCAGAAATGCTGTTTTTCTAATTGTTTCAGAAAAGCGTTGCTTGTTTAAAAGACAAATCCACGGTGCAGCAAAGGTAAACCTGATGTTAATTAGCCAAACAACTATTCCATCAAGACAAGATGAACAATCTGTTGCAGGCTTAGTTTATCCAACCCTGATTTTGAGTGAAACTGTAGCTCGTCTCCCAGGGTTCAGCTGTTTGTGTACACAACTGAGCTAGATTCCTCTGATTCAAAGGTTTTTCTCAGAGTGGAGGTTTTAGGTAGATCACCTCCTGGAGAGGCGTTATGTTGAATGTGCACTCTATCTGCAGCTGAAGTCAATTTTTCTGCGTCTGTGCGAGCAGATGGACAACAGTGGAAAACAAAGATTTTCTTGTCCTAGACTTGGGCGGTACGACAGTACTGCAGTATACCTCAGTACTGAAATGTGACTGTATTTAAAAATGATGATGGTATATTAACCCTTTTGAGCTTAGTCACATGACCTATTTAAATTGCTCTAATCGGAAAGATACACCTTCTCTGAGAAAACATGGTGGGGACCACTGCTGTATGGAACCATGTAGCAAACCCAAAATTTCCAACAAACCAAAGTATGCCCCTAGAATCTAGACCACTCAAAGCAGACACCCCTTGCTCTGACCACAGCTGTGCATACTCTTTGGTACTCCTTCAAGACTGTCGGGAAACCTTTCAGGTGATTGCAGCACCTCATGAAGCTGATTGAGAGAATGCCAGTGTGCATGGCTGTAATAAAAACAAAAGGTGCCCACCTTGAACAATCCAAAATACAAAGCGTGTGTCCAAACGTTTGACTTGTTTGTGTACACATTTCATCTTACTACCTGCCCACTTCAAGTAAGAGCTCACTCAGCACAATTTATAGTTTGGGGCAAAATACAATATTTTAAATTGACAGCACAATGGTTTGTCATTTCCTTTCTGGGAACACTGCCGAACATGAAAACTAGTGGATCAATATAAATATATTTACGATAGCTGTATTCAAATTTTCACATTAACTGTTATTACAATAAATATTTTCTCATTTTTATTCATTGAGATTTTCCTGAAACGGTTGAAGTCTCGGCGCAGAAATCTGTCTTGTTTTCTTGAAACTTAAAGTTTAAATGCAGGCTCATGGTAAATTTTACAAAGGGTTAAGAAAAAGCACCTTAGACAACAACAGAAAAACAAAATGTTAAAAAGGTTGTACCCATGATGTCCAAGTAGTCCTCCGCCAGAACGGTGGGGCCGCGGTCGATGGGTTTGCCAGAACCGTTAAACACCCGCCCTGAAAGGAAGAAATTCCCCTTTGAGCCAAGATTTAATCAAGTCTTCAATTGGATAAATAACTGATTTATGTAGCAGGTGAATTTAAAGACGACATAAAAACATCAATAAAATGAAATTTATTAGATGACACTCCCCAGCACATCTGATCTGTTCTGTTGTTTTGTCAAACTCCTAACAGACACTGTAAGTGCAGCTCTGATGGCTCTCGTCGAGGCTACAAGCAGCAAGTACAAATAATTATAAATTCAGGGACACGATTAATGACACTTCAAAAACAAAAGCAGGTTTACTTCCTGCAAGTACTCAAATGTATTTAACCTTGTGCAGCACTGAGATAATCACATTGATTGAGGCATTCAAGAACATTCAAATAAAAGCTTTGATTTATTTTTTCTAATTTAATGTTTTACTGAGGATTCAGAAAATATGAGTAAAATTAGAACAGAGAAGACCAAAAACTATTTAGCTCTCAAACATTCATCTTTGTATCAAAAAATAAGATAGTTAAAGGGGAGTTGTGCAGCAGTAAATTAAGTCTGTATTGCGCAGAAAGTAGTTTTAAAGAGATTAGTTAGTGCAACATTTAACAATAATTCAGAGTCGTACCCAACATGTCCTCTGACACCGGGGTTCGCAGGATATCTCCAGTGAACTCACAGGCCGTCTTCTTAGCATCAATGCCAGATGTTCCCTCAAATACCTGAAGTAACACAGAGAAAGGAAGTAAAGCTGGTTAAAACAAATTTAAGACATGCCTGAAAATACTCTAGAGTCATGAAAAAAATAGAAGTCTGTCTTGTTTCAATTATAATAAAAATGCTCTTTTGTTTTTTTTTTAAACCAAAAAATTCAAAGAGTTTTCTTTATTTTCATGACTATGAAAATTGTAGATTCACACTGAAGGCATCAAAACTATGAATTAA
>JARVJO010000001.1:41564773-41575303 GCA_031762555.1 Cynodonichthys magdalenae
ACAGCACTTGAGCATTGACCTTTTACAGATAATGTTGTGCATGTTCACTGTCAGGATTCTGTGATGCATTGTGGTCCATTCAATAATTCTTTCATCCATCCATTACCTTCACACACTTCTTCCTTTTTGGGTTGCAGGGGTCACTGGTGCCCATATCCAGCTGTCTCTGTGTGAAAGGCGGGGTGCGCCCTGGGCAGGTTGCAAGTCCATCACAGGAACATATAGAGACAAATGAGACTAACAACCATTTATACGCTCACTCACCCTCGGTACAATTAACCAATTAGCATAACATGCATGTTTTTAGTCTGTGGGAGGAAACTGGAGTACCAAGAGTAAACCCACACATGCACAGGGAGAACATGCGAACCAGGTCAGGATTTAAATCTGCAACCTTCTCTCTGAGAGGCGACAGCTCCACCAATTGAACCTTCAAACAGTCATGCCTAATTTTTAAAATTCATTTAGTCTAAATAATGTTCATATCTAACTGTAACAGTGCATATTGAGGAAATATTGCTATCACAAAGCCAATAAATATAACAATAAAACAAATTTATTGGTAGGCTATGAATAAAGTAATAAGAAAAGCAGGTGTAAAGGACCAAAAGGACTACAGTTCAACAACCAATACCAGAAATAGCTATGAATCGATGCTGCATTTTACGCATTTCAGCAAAAAGAGCTCTTAGTTACACTGGTAACTGTTAAAGCTTTTTGTTTTTATGTGGTTAGAAAATCATTAATTAACAATAAAATACAATATGTAGGCTGCAAAATACTGGTTATGTTCATGTCACAGTGCAGACTGACTGATGCAGTGCAGAACATAATGGAGAGTTTGAAACCTGCATAAAATCTTTAATAACGATACGATTACTGTTTTTGCATAAAGTAGCAGCAGTTTTATCCTTGCCCTCATCATATTGCTTCTTAGAATCAAGTTGCTAATCTGCATGCATGCAAGTCTGGAATGATGAAGAAATGTATTCAAAAATAAATTTATAAGTTACAAATATTACATCATGTAGCTTTTCACAGACGGTGCAACTGGAAACCAAAGTGAAAGCTTTGCTTTTCAGTGGGTTACCGCTCCTTTAATTGTTTAATGGGATTAATTATTCTGTGAGAAAGCAGAGTGACTGAGCTCTGTTGCTTTTTCACAGGCCAGAGATGCCTGGAGGGGGAATCCTATAGATTTTCTGCACAGGAGTGCTTAGGAGTTGTTGGATTAGTGTTAGAAGAGGCTCTCTTTTTAAGAAAAAAAAAACTTGTTAGCATCCTAATCCACAGACTCACTTTAAAGTACAAAAAGAGCAAGTCCAAAAAAAATGTTAAATACAAGACAGGATGTAGATTTTCATTCATCAAGACTTGAGCCTAAAGAAGAGCGTGTGTTGGGAGAAAAATGTGTTGGTGGTCTGTAGTAATGACAACCTTGCAAGTGCATACACACATGGATACACACTTTTAAGCTCCTAACCCTTTCCCTCCCCCCAACAGCCTTCTAATTGGACTAACGGGGAAGAAAGAAAATGGGGTGGTGTGGGGGGGCTATTGGCGGTAGAGGCATGAATGCGACAAAAAACTAAATCCTGCGATGTGTGATGAACTGGCCTGGATCACCATTTGAGAGAGATTTCTGTTTCCTCTGTTGCCAAACTTGTCATTCACAGATAATTTATCAGCAAGAAGAAGCACAACTAAAACTTATATTACCCACCCATCCATTTCTATACCCCCTTCATGTTACTCAGGGTCATAGGTGGCATTTTTGTTGGAGAGTTTCCCAGCTGTCATAGAGTGGAAGGCTTTTGATGGACGTGTTGACAGTTCATCACAAAACCTGAAGCTGACACACAACCATTCACTCTCTCACACAGTCAATTTAGAATCACCAATTAACCAAACGAGCAGGTTTTTATCCATGAGAGAAAGACGGCGTCATTGCAGAAGTCTATCAGAGAAAAGGGGGAAAACTCCACATAAAGACCCCAACTGAGAATCAAACTAGCAACCTTTTAACTGTGAGGCTATAGCACTAATCACCACACCACTGTGTATTATATTATATTATATTATATTATATTATATTATATTATATTATATTATATTATATTATATTATATTATTATCCCAGCATACTCAAGCTGTTATTTGTCTAAAACTCTAGCAAAAATACAATAAAACATTATGTATATTTTGTATTTAAGTTCTCCAAATGTCATTAATTGTTGTATGTCAGCACAGTTTAAGTATTTGTCTGAATTTTATTTTTCAAAACCTTTTTTTTTTAACCCCAAACAGACACAGTCTTTATTATGTGTTTGAAAGATTTAAGTTTTTGAGGGTCTCTCAGAGGTGTTGTGTTTTTCTTATCTGAACCAGCCCAGGTTGCAAAAATCTCACCAACCAACACAGTTCTGTATAAACATTTCAAGAGGTTAAAAAAATATATATCTTGATGCAACCTTTCAGATCAGTGTACAGATTTGATTTGCACAGATAATTAGAGTATCATGTCCACAGGTTTGCATTTAGATTCATAAATGTGTGCAATAATTATAAAGAGGATTCTGAATTTATTTATTTTTTTGTAGTCTATAATTATATCAGGATCAATTATTTATAAGGAAAGTACTTATTCTGGAGGACTTAAAAAGAACTGGACACATTAGGTGTTAGACATTCATTTAAAATGAGGATTTGGAGCCTCGCCTCGGCCAGGATGTGAGAAATCTAAACATAAAACACTCAAAGAAGCATTTATTTTGCAGAGCAAATGACTGTGTGTATTGTTGGGATGACTTGTAAATGTGCGCAGGTTTTTTGCGTGGCAAGACAAAGGTGGCGCATGCCTGCGACCGGCCCAGCCTTGGAAATATAGGGGTGTGTGTGTGTGTGTGTGTTTAAGGGGGCTTCTGATAATAGGTAAAGCAATCCCCAGAGATTTATTTGTTTTGACAATTGAATAATGTAAATATACAGCTATATATATATATATAATTTTTTTTGTTTGTTTGTTTGTTTGTTTGTTTTTAATTTTGAATATGAGGATTTACTAGTCTGAATTAAATGTTCCAACATTTTGATCATGGAATGAAACCAAGACTTTGTTTCACTGTTTTGTGATAATTTCTGAACCTGAATTAACATAGAAAAAAAACAAGTTTCTGTATTGGAGCCAATCTGCAGTAAATTTTGTACTTATCACTATTTAACATTTTCTGTCTGCTGATGCTTCACTATGTTCTTTTTGACACCTTTAAGCTAAATATGTTTTATCTCTGTAGTGACAAGTTTTAATTCATTGTATAATTTCCCTCCGGTGCAGGTGATCGAACCACTTTAAGAGCAAACATATCAGGCTGGTTTATAAAGAGGTATAACAGTCATAAATTTTATCATAACTTCATTAGCAACACGTATGAAAGAAAAAAAAAGAAAAACACAGTTGTCTTTGTCTGTAGCCATATACATAATATATATGCACATTTTTTACCACACATTTCACAAATTTCAAGATATTTCACAACAACAGCACCAAAGAGCTTTAAATTGATTCCTCAAACCCCCACTAATACATTCATTCATTCATTTCCAAATATACTAATAATCTATTAATTACAGAGGTAAATAATTTACAATAAAATAACAAGTTTAAGGTACAGTTCAGTATTTCATACGTTAATGCCATTCATTCTTCTCATCTGCCTAAACCTTTTTCGGAGGCTGTGGGTTTAGGTTTTTTTATTTATTTATTTTTCTAAAAGTCATTATATTGTCTCATCAACTGAAAACCCTGTTACTGCAATGTGTTCGTCCAATTAAATTGCTTACTAATGCTGAAACGGTGTTTTATTCTTTCTCTTTTTGTCCCTCAGCAGTTCTTTTGTAGTGCCAACACGAGAAAAAAAAAAAGGAAATAAACCAGAAAAAAAAATACACCAAATTTCAGAGAATTCACAGTGGTATTAAAAGCACAGACAAAAAGAAAATGGAAAAACAAACAACAAAACAGACTGAAAAACCAAATAAAAACTGGGGTACTGCATCTTGAAGACAAAAATACCACAAAGTGAAGATTTTCATTAAATCTTCACCAAACCATAAAGCGAACAAACAACACCGAACAATTCAACTATCAAACTGGATGACAAGACTTTTTTTTCTTCTTTTCTGTTTTTTTCTGGGTACTGTTTTGGTTTGGTCTGAACTGAAACTCATTTTACAAAAGAATGTGTTTGTACGCTGAGGTGCGGTGATCCAAAGCACTAGGTTCGGAGCTGACGTTGGCCTTGCAGCGACCTTCACACACAGAGGCACTTTTTTTCCCTCCACCTCCATCAGGAAATCAGACTTTCTCGTTCATTCGGAACGCTGCACTTTACGTTTGAAACGCACTGATTTGTCTGATTGGAATCCCACAAACTGATGCTCAGGTGTTTTACATCTACTTACTGCGACGCCGTGCGTTTACTCAACACAATCGACAGCTAAAACACAGTTCAGTAAAGGGAACCGTCACTTTTAAAATTCCTGCCACCAGGCCGAGACTATCCTGCTGTACATGAAGTAGAGCTGCTTCAGCAGCGGTGGAGCTTCTTTGTTTTTTAGCAGCTGTACTCTGTGATCACATGTGGTTAATCATTAAAACACAAAGTCTGACAAAAACCCCTCTCAATGCCATCATCATTTGCTGTTCTAATTCTTTGTTATAAAAGTCCTGTGGTAACATTTTGTGCAAAATCCATCCACCACCACTCTGTGTTAGATAAACTTGTGATGGCCTTTGTTTTCTTCCTTGTTCAAGGCGCCAAATGTGCAGGAATATGTAAGCGGTTACAGAACGTGACACCAACAGATGACAGACACTTGGCAAAACCAAACAAAGACAGTAACAACAAAGAAAACAATTCAAATGCATCCAGAGGCAACAGGAATCCATACTAGGAATTTAAAATGTAAAAACGACAGTCATTCCAAAACTTTCTTGTCCATGGATTCTTTGCCATTGGTCCGTGAGTAAGGCTCAAAGGCGGAGGAGCTCAGGTACCGTGCGGAAAGTTCCTGCAGGTTGCCAGCCAGCGAGCCGGCCATGGAGAGAGGGTTAGATGAAATACGGGTGGCGACACCGCTGAGTATGGACGGCATGGGGAAGCTGAAAAGGCCGTGAGCGGCCGGTGAGCTCTGCAGGCCCGCCACTGTCCCTGAGCTGGTGACGGCGGGCAGCGGAGGGCTGCCGCCCGCCGTGCTGCCGCTGCCTCCGCTGTTGCTGCTGCTGCCGCCGTTGCCGGACATGGCCATGGAGGGAGGGCGCAGGGCCGTGCCCAGGGTGCCCCCGCCGCAGTGCGGCAGGAGGCCCGGCAGGCCCGGGGGCGTCAGCAGCCGCCCCTGCTCCAGAAGTCTGAGGACGCTACAGGTCGCCGCCGTTTCCGACACCACGGAACGCAACTCCGAATCCTTCCCTTGGTCCTTCTTCTGCTTGGTACGGCGGTTCTGAAACCAGACTTTAACCTGGAGAAGGAAACAAGAACAGATCCTCAGTAAGCCGCATTTGTTTGACATTAATGCACACATTTGTGCGACACATCAACAAGCTGCTTTAAGCTTTCTTGTTCATCCTGCTGCAGATTGAATTGTACAATCTGATCGTCTCAGTACAGAGAGATAATTGGACCATGAAGTTACCGACAGTTTATTTTTACAGTGAGAATGAGGTCTCTTTGCAAACACTTTTGTTGGCAAATAAAAATCTGGGAACTGTCTGCCTTTCTCCCACCAATCTCAACACGCCCCTCGTTAATGTATGGGAGCTATATATGGAGGGGCGTTTACACAAACAAACACACACAAACACACACTGGATAATGACTGTAACAACAAAAGATCACAACATAGTGTGATTTCACTTGGTCACAGAAAAAAATTAGCCACTGCGATAACAAAGAGAAAGTTAATTCAATCAAAACTTGCTTAAAGATAGCCTCTCACACGTTAACCTCCTCTCCACTCCATCAGCCTCACACACAACAAAAGATTCATGCATCACTTGAGATCCAACCGGTCCATCAGCTCCAGAGGAGGAAGACTCCCACAGAACTGTCACTGACAAACATGGACAAAAAAACTATAGTGCTAATTGAATTTGGCACTTTTTGTTTTTTATAAATATATATAAATTTGCTACAAAACTGTTAAATTATAAATATCAAATTTATTTATTTGTATCTTTTTCTTCAATGTTAACTGTTCTGAATGGAAAAAGTAGTCTGTTTTTTAACCTGTTTTAATATAAAAGTCGTCAGGGTTTTGACTAATTTTACTCTCAAGAAATGGTTAATTTAAAAACCATTTTGAAAATAACACCTCAGGAATTGAGGTTGTAAAATTGTCCAAAGAGTATTCATATCTAAAACCTATTTTATTTTTTTAATTATTAAAAACAAAATGATGGATCTATAAAAAAGTGAGTTATTAAGCTGATATGATCATAATTTAGAACAGAAGCTAAACAGTGACTCACACACACCTGAGTGGGTTCTTACGAAGCAACACTATTCATGTGCCGAGGCCTCCTGCTGCAGATCCAATCACATTAAGATATATTTTCCTTTTTTTCCCCAGTTGGTGGTTTAACTCTTCACAGGCTGTCAAGAACTATCTTGTCAAAAGAAGAAATCCCTCCGCCGCTTGAATCCCGCTCAGAACGAGCAGCTTGTTCATTTAAAAAGGCAAAATTCACAGGGCAGAGTCAGAAGTGAGGTGCAGTCGGTAGTTCAGACTAAAATGTTTAAGTGAACCCAGCAAATGGCTGTCATTTCTTAATGTAATAACCTCTTAGTGGCCGAGAACAAAACGCTAATTTCAGCATGTTGTCATTAAAGGCATTTCATCAGGACGAGGAGCAGACGGTGGAAAAGAGACAAGGTTCTGTCCCGACTAAAGAGGGAGCAAAGGTTGTTGTTTTTAGATTACCTTTTATGAGCAAAATAACATTTTTCACACTCACAACCTGTTAGGAATGGATGTGTGCCGTGGTGAGTGTGGGGGTGAGGTGGGTGGGGAGAGGGAACCGCTAAACGGAAAAAAACAGAAATGTTAAAAAAAGCAAAAAGTAAGAGCAACTAGTGCTGAGTTCATGCCGTTAATGACGTGTTTGTTGTGGCTTGTGGTTTTGTGAGAACTGGCTGACCCCTCGCAGACCTTCTCTGGAGGTCAGCCTCCTTCAGCCGCGCTGAAAGCCACAACACATTAAACACCAAAGACCAAAGCCGCTGCTGCCCGTTACGCCGCGATTAGCTGTTTTAGCACGACTGTTCAAGTTTTATTTATTGGGGAATAAAAGTGAAGGAAGGTGTTTGAATGATAAAATAACAGAAAAATTTAAAAAGCAGCAGGTGTCAAAGAAGGACTGGATTATTTGTTGTAGATTATTTCATCAAACGGAAGCAGTTCAGTCATGATGGACGCCAGGGTCCTGCTGCTAAATGTGCAGGACTCACGTACCGGGAACTTTTTACCGCTTTTACAACCAGAAATATCACAAAGAAGTTAAATGAATTAACACTTTAGAAAAAAAATACTTATTTTAATAAAAGTTAAATAATAATTTCAGCTCTTTTTTTAAATACTGAATTTAAATCAGTGAGCTCCACGTTTTATATTTATTTTTTGATATAAAAGATCATTATTTTTATTTTCTGTAAGATAAAACAATTTTTTGCATCATTGATACGAACTGTAATTTATAGTGTCAGTTTTCAAGGTTGATATAAAAAGAGTTGAACATTTAAAACACTCAACCCTGCAGAATTATTTTGGTGTCACGCAAAATAAATGATTATTATTTTTTTTTAGAGGTCCTAAAGGATTACAACATGATAATCTCAAGGTCAAAGGGGGTGAAGGTTCAGGTTTAAAAAAAAGAAAACACAAAGAGAAACGTTAGGTTTATGTGAGACAATAATTCTCTCTTCCGTTCCTTGTATAAACCACTTTCCAACAAACACACTGATGTGAGGTCCAAACAGTACCTGAGTTTCAGACAGGTTGAGCTGACGGGCCAGTTCTGTCCGCTCCCTTCCAACCACGTACTGGCACCTCTGAAACTCCATCTCTAAACGATAGAGCTGCTCTGCGGTGAAGGACGTGCGAGTCCGTTTTGGTCGGTCCAAATCTAAACCTTTCGGCAAAATGATCTCTCGGATTGAACCTTTAGCATCTGTAGGACAGAGCAATTAATCAGAATACAACATAATCCCAAGAATGAACAAGCATTTATTATTCTTAGTGTATTCTTATTTTTTATTCTTATTCTTTTAATTGTTAGTTTTATTATCATTATTTTTATTATACAAACTGGTGTTAGTGACAACACTTTGTTAAAATATGTGCAGTAAAATTGGCTTGAAAATATAAAGCAGATGCAAAAACAATTGTTATAACATAAGAAACAGAATATAAGGGAAAATTGCAAGGACAATAAATTAAATTAAAGGTGCACAGATATTAAAAGCCAAACTGATATTGATCTGTATTGTAAATGTATTGAAGGGAGTTTAAGTTAGCAAATGTTTTTTCAAACGAAAGCAATAAAATTAATCTTGCAAAAATCACCACCAACCAGCATATTTTAAGTATGTTGCTATTAAATAAAACTTCATCCAAATGATGCTTGTGCTGCACTGAAAATATATATATATTTGTTGTCATGAAAAACACACAACCATAATATAAAAATATTGTGTTCATATCTAGTTTGCACACACACTCAGTGTGTAACAGCTGCTTAGACACTTAACATTAAGTATTTCTTTACATTAAAAATATAAAACTGCTATTTTTTTCTGTTGAAATTATTAATGATGCTAATAATTATTGAAAATTCAAAGCTGTACACATTGTACAATGTCTGAGCTAAAGTTTATTGTCTATATGACAAAATGTAAAACTATCACATTTAATTACTAACACAAAAAATAAAATGTTTTATTAATTGAATTTTTACAGTTAATTAGTAGCATATTAAATATTAATAATCAAAAGTCTGAAATGTGTTAAATATTAGGTTATAAAAAAACAAGAAAATTTGCTTTTTTAAAAATTTTCACATTATTCTGTTACTTTAAAACAAAAAAATAAAAAGTAAAAATAATAATCATTTATTTTAAATGTTAGAAATTAAATAAATTTGTAATAATTTGTAAATAATTACATATTTTTTAAATTAATATGCAACTGCACTTGAATTGGATTTTTCTTTACAGTTTTGTGTATGTTTAAGGTAAAACATATTTAAAATATTTTACAAACTACATTTGTTCAGAATAAACCTTTAAAACTCTGAACTCAGACATTCAAAGTTCTAAAGACAAAAAAACTCAAGCTTTACCTCGGACAAGGATCCTCCGGCAGTAGTCCGGGTCCCCCGCGCTCCCCCTGTTCTTCTCGCAGCTCTCGATGGTCCCAGAAGAGGAAAAGGAGTCCTGCTGTTCCTTCAGGAAGCTTTTCGACAAGCTGCCCTGGGAATCTTTGCTGTCCTTCCCCTCCTTTATTCCGTTCTTCAGCACCATGGCTTCGGTTTCTTGGTTGTACCTGACCTCCATGGTCAGTTTATCCTCTCAGACCTGCGGCTCTGCCGCCTCTGTTTTTCCTTTTGTCAGGTGAAAGAAAAGGAGATTACAGAGAATGCCGTACTGGGGATAGTTTGAACGGTGTAAGTTTTCGTTTCAAAACAGCACCTTTCAACACACCAGAGTCAGCTACCTAATGTTTGCTAAAATACTTTGTCACCCCACCACAGAGCCTTATTGTCACTGACCAAACTCCCTTGCCCAATGATCATGGACTTCTCAGTGAAACTCAACAGTAATTCAATGCCCCCCTTTCCTCGTTACATAGACATCGTGCTGATAGATGATCTCCAAATAATCATAGCCATGGATGCGCACTCGCTGTTTCAACTGATTACGGTAATTTTGCTGCCTCCACATTTGCGTAACCTCATGAATATACTAAATTGTTTGTGGAAATAGATCAGGTCTTGATAGAGGGGTTTGCTCGTCCCGTCCCCCTCAGTTTGCCTGCTCTCAGCCCATGGAATCAAGACAAATGATTGGTCTTGTCTTGCAACCAAGCCTTCCTGCACGCACACAATCACAGAGGTACGAGTCTTCCAGAGCCGAAAAAAGTTCCCAGGTGCTTCATTCCTCCATCTGCAGAACGCGGGCAGACATTTTCCCCCTGACTTTAAGCAGCGCACCTGATTGCCGCAGCATGTCAGCGAACTTTGATCCTGTTTTTCCTTTTGGCAATCAGCGCAACTCTGCAATGTGCAGATCTCACCACTATGCTATTGGAGGAACTGGGAGAGAGACAGAGGAGGAGAGGGGGAGGGAGAGAGGGGGGGGGAGGGGGGGGAGAGTGTGTGTCAAGGCTGCAGCATGCTTCATCCGAACTGTCGCAGTTTCATGACGAAAATTGCGTCACTCTGTTCGGCTTGTCGACATTTCGGAACCTTCTTGTCGC
>JARVJO010000001.1:41577661-41592468 GCA_031762555.1 Cynodonichthys magdalenae
ACTCAAACGAGATTGCACTTCAACTAAATACCAGTTAATCCTAAAAATAGATAATTACACAAAATAGGTTATCAAAACATCCTAGTTCCCCTAGGAATAAAACAGTATGTATGATGCATTTAAAAATCAGTGATAAACAGAACAAATTTTTTTCACATTCTTAAAGATAAGAATGCACAAAATCTATAAAGAAAAATTGTTTTTCATACATTATGTGAAATGGGGAAACTTTGTGATTCTGGAACAAACAGGTTGCTCATAATTTGGTAAGATTTTAAAACACCACTACAATAATTAAAGTTAACAGAGAAATCTATTCATACCTGGATTTTTTCTGTATTTGGCTTTTGTAAAAGCATAAATAAAGGTACCCAATCCTTCAGTCTTGCCTTCAGTCTTTATCTGAACTGACAACTTATTCTGCCTTTAATGATTTTGTTTGTACACTAGTATCCCATGATTAATAAACAAAATAAAAACAAGGTGGGTATACCACAGAAAAGTGTCCATTCACAATAACAAACAGAATTCTGGATCAGACTATAATGTGTCACATGACTTCCATCCACCCACATATCCTCCCAGTGATCATAAATATGACACTTCATTCAAAAAAATAAAATCATTTCCTGTGAACATAATCAAGCCAGTGGTTAGATTGCACCTAGACATAACTGAGAAAACAATCAGTCTATAGGAACACAACTTATAGGTCAAAGGACTGATTATGTGCACAAAAGAAGCTAATCTCAAAGGGTATTATTCACACAAAGGCTCAAGAGATGCTGAAAGAGGAAGAAGCTGTTAAAGACTGACAACACATGATGTGTGGGAACAGTTACAAGTGAAGGTGGGCCAAACTCTTCTGCAGAAAAAACAACCGGAATCAGATAATCTGGATGCAAAACAGGTGGTAAATGGCCTGCTCTTCTCTGGAGCCTTTTATAGAGAAAAGCAGGCCATTTGCTATCCTATTAGGATTGTTCATTGACTTCCATTCATTCCCAGTCATTTCTACAGCCTAACCCTGAACACCAACCCTAAGGCTAACCTCACAGGTACATACCTGACCCTAAAACTAACCTAAACTTAATTCACACCTTAGTCCTAAACCGGACCCTCAACCCAAAAATGGAGTTCCACCATATTAGGACCGGTCTTTGGTCCCCATTAGGACTACTGGTCCTGACAAGGTAGGCGTGTATGCTGTAACAAAAACAAGAACTCACACATACACAAGTTTGTATTTCTAGTCTTAGGTTCGTTCATTGACTTCCATTCATTTCCAGTCATTTCTATAGCCTAACCATGACCCCTTACCCTAACCCTAAACTGCACCAGTACATGCCTAACCCTAAACCTAACCCCAACAGTATATACCTAACCCAACTTGGTTGCCATAGTTTGTTTCAAAGAATGGTTCAATAGATTTGGATTGTTCCTAAACATTACATCTGTACTGAGTGAGCATGATCTCCATCATGTGTGTATGATACAACACATAGACTCTCAGTAGTGAAGGCATCAAAATGTAAAACAAATGATCCATCCTCCTTGTGTTTTTAGGTAATTATAGTAAGTTAGTTCACAGTTTTATTTAGATAGAAGTGCTTATTTAGAAAAAATATGGAGCTACAGTTTTAAAAGCTACAATAATTATATTAAATAATAACTGTTCAACAATATGTTAGTATTATTTCAAAAGTGTACTCCATCAGAATAAATCATCAACATTGGAGTATTTGTTGAGATGATAAAATGCAGGGTATGAAATACCTGGCAGACTTTTTTTTTTCATACTCAAAAGGCATTGATACGTGGTGACAAAAGCATCAATGGTTATGATTTGGTGGAAGAACAAATCAACCCAGACCAGACTTATCCTGATCCTTCATGCAAAATTCCTACTGCTGTATCTCCTCCCAGACAGGATGACGAGATATGATTTATCACACTTAGACGGACATGCAGCAACCCTCATTGTTGTCCTGCACACATTCAGTGCATTGTCACTGATCAGAACAGAGCAGGCACGTACAACAACCAACACTGGGACGACTAGGTAAAGGATAAAAAGACGTCAGACCTTCTCTCCTGCTTTGTCTTCTTCTATTGCAGGAACTTAAAAATGCACGTCATTTGTCAATCAACAGGACGTTTTAAGAAATGTATCTGCTCATCCAAGAGAAGTACCAGTCTCTCAAAGGGATGAAAAGACATCATACTTAGAGAAAATGTGGAGTCAGTCACAGTCAGACATTGTGAATGACTTTAAATGTGGCTCTAAATCATATATTGCAACAATTTGACTTCATACCAGCACATCATTTATCTAAAAGCTAAAGTGTTCAGGCATAGTCACGCAGCACGCCCTAAACACAAGAAAGTTATTCACTCTGATAATGTTTCATCTAATCAAAACATCCTTTTCATTTCACTTCTGCCATATAAAACGTGTCCTTGGAGCTTCATCAACTTTCAGCATTAAAAAAAATGTTTTTGCTGATGTGATAAACCGTTGTGCAGATAATGTCAAAGCAGCTTTTAACACACTTTTCTAAAGACTTTGCCGTTCAGCGTGATCCCAAAAGTTTTGATGGGGCGCGCACGTCCTTTTCCCTCATAAAGGCAATCGCTTTGATGATCTAAATAACTTTGCCCTGATCTAAATGCCACTCTACCTAATAACTACTTCAGGTTTCCTAATTAACAGCCGGAGCTTTGTGAGAGTTTGAAATGATGATTGAGTCATGATTAAAATAAGCCTCATCTTGTTTTATTATTTTTTTAATTTTTTTCTTTTTTTTATTGCTTTGCAACTTTAGAAACTAAATGGCATTATGATTCTGAGGTCATTTGGTTCAGTAACTTTTATTTATTTATTTTCTTTTTTTGTTTCTCTTCAAAACGATTTCAATTTAATTTTCTACAATTTAGATGACAAAGGAGACTAAACGAACCCAAGGTTTATGTTTTTCAGCAGCTGTTGCGGTCTTTGATGCTGATGCTTATTTGTCATTATGCAGGATTTTGAGGAGAGTTTGCTTTAGTGTATTTCTTTCAATTAAATGAAACCTTTTTCTTTTTTTTCTTTTTTTTACTTTATTTTATTTCAAAGTAGAGGATTTGTTTGAGTACACTGCTGTTACTGATGATACAAACGGCGAGAGTGAGCAAAATGACAAAACAAAAGCCAAGAGCTCAGAGCTGTTGTGTTTAAATTGTTTTCTCAACTTAAATAAGATTAGATGCTTGAGTACATTTAATTTATGCTCCATTTTATCATCAGTACTTTGTTCCACAATGATGTGTCACACAAGTGTCAGAATGTGTTAATATTATTCCACAGAGGTTTGTTTTTTAAGAAAGAATCACATTTTGCTGCATATTTGATTTTATGATATTTGAATTGTAATTTGGAGGTTTTTTCTGATATTTTCTTTACAAAGAAATTGAGTCCATCTTTATAATTGTTAGGTTTCTTCATTGCTATTTATGGTATTTTGCTGGTGGTTAAACACAACACATAAAACCCCTAAATTTCTGTCATTCCACTTCTGTTTATACAAATTTATTGTGTGACAGAAAATGTCATAAATCATAATAATTCTGACATTGTTGCAGAATATCTGCAATTTATATATATATATTACTGAAGAGGGAACTCTATCCTATGTTCATAACCTATTTTTATAAAACTGAAAATGTATTTAACTGTGTAAAAATGATGTTTAGATGTTTTAACTAGAACTGTCAGCCTTTTATTATATTAATAGAAATCAACATTACTTCTCATTGTAAGGTCTCAGTGCAATGCGTGCAGGAACAACATAATTTTAGCGATTAATGGTTGAGAAAAATCAAATTTTGTAATTATAAAATGTGTTTGTAAAAATGAAAAAAATAGATTAGGCTTGAACCTGACAAGGCTTAAATGTGTTGTTCATTTGGTCAAAGCCAAGTAGTGAGCTGAAACTCTGGAACATTATCTTGTCGGGCATCTGAAGCTAAAGTAACACAAGTTAGAATATTTACTCACCTGAAACAGAAACCTGCTACTTTGTTACAGGCTTCAATCTTTGCTCACTGCTCCATCTAATGTGTCATATCCGCACTGGATGAGAAAACACTGTGTTTGATTTAAATGTAATCATGTTCTGATTTGCTATCTCTGATTTGCCATTGTTCCTAAGTCCATAATCAAACCAATTCACTACTATAAATTAGGATGCCGCCGGTCACAGATTTGCATACGAAGGCTTGGCTCTGGCGCCAGGAGGTCCATTACAGAAAAGGCTGCAGGACACCATGGACTCAGATCACAGTGTAGTTCAGCACCATCTTCTCATCAGTTAACATCCAATTTTAAGCCTCTAAGGCCCTCATGTGGACATAAAGAGTAACACAGCACAGTGAAGCCAAAAGCTCAAATCTTAATGAGACAAAAACATTTGCTCAGAGGACAATTAGCTGGCTTGATATCTTACAAATTTAAACAATGTTCTGATTGATGATGTTGTTTAAAAAAAACAATGCATGTGAAACTTCTGGAGGTAAGGAGTTAGACAAAGGTGTCTCGAGGAATAAAATGACTTAGAAGCCTCAGGACACCGTTTCATTTCAGAAACATGAGGGGAAATTAAATATCTGAATACCCCAGCAAATAATCGATGAGGGGGGCCTAACTGGTAGGTTATGTCCAAAACATAGCTACCATCTTGAAAGCCACCATATTGGATTAAAGTCAAATTGTCCTGATGGGAAAAGGGAAACAAGTTTTCTGTCAACTCAGGGAGAATCCAGTAAATTTTTATATGGGTGGCCAGAGTGGAACCACTGGTCACACAGGAGTCAGAAAATGACTTATTTTTCTCCTTCATGGCCATTTGCTGAGGATTTATTACTGTTTCTTGCTCATCCTCTCATTTATTTACACAGTAGTGCAGTTAAACATTCCTGGCAGCTGTACCTCCTTCTTTCGGAGGAGCAGCAGCTCTACTCTGAGTCCCTCCCGAATGACCAAGCTTCTCACCCTATCTCTAAGGGAGAGCCCAGACACCCTATGGAGGAAACTCATTTTGCCGCTTGTATCCGCGATCTCGTTCTTTCAGTCTCTACCCAAAGCTCGTAACCATAGATGAGGGTGGGAACATAGACCGACCGCCTTTACCGACAGATTGATGCAGTGCCAATCTGCCTATCGATCTCTCAATCTCTCGATCCATTCTTCCCTCATTTGTGAATAAGACCCCAAGATACTTAAACTCCTCCACTTGGGGAAGGACCTCTTCCCTGACCCGGAGAGAGCACCACATTTTCCGGCTCAAGACCATGGTCTCAAATTTGGAGGCATTGATCCTCATCCCGGCCGCTTCACACTCAGCTGCAAACCGGTCCAGCGAGAGCTGGAGATCACGATCTGATGAAGCCAGTAGGACCACATCATCTGCAAAAAGCAGAGATGCAATCCTGAGGTCACCAAAACAAATCCTCTAAACACCTTGGCTGCACCAAGAAATTCTGTCCATAAAAGTTATGAACAGAATCTGTGACAAAGGGTAACCTTGGCAGAGTCCAAATCTCACTGGAAACAAGTCCAACTTACTGCCGGCAATGCGGACCAAACTCTGGCACCAGTCGTACAGGGACCTAACAGCCTGTATCAAAGGGCTTTGGCACCCCATACTCACAGAGTACCCCCCACAGGACTCTCCGAGGGACACGGTCGAACGCCTTCTCCAAGTCCACAAAACACATGTAGACTGGTTGGGCGAACTCCCATGCACCCTCCAGGACCCTGCTGAGGGTGTAGAGCTGGTCCAGCGTTCCACGACCAGGACGAAAACCACACTGCTCTTCCTGAATCTGAGATTCGACTATCCAACAGACACAAGGCACATTTGTTATTGAAATACACTTTTTATTATTGTCCAGCCAGAAAAAGTAAAAAGGGGCTGATAATGTTTTTGACTGTGTCTGTTTGTGTTTATATCTCATGAACCATGATTTTTTATGAAACTTTTACAAATAAATGATGGGAGATACTTGTACTGTTTCATATGTTTAATCAACCCTATTCAAGATGGCCGCCACAGCTGTCTGAATTAAAAACAAACAAACTCAGTCAGTATTACGTATACTGAGTTAAAATTTGGTGTGGTAGTAGCTGAGACTCTTAACGCGACATCTTGAAATTGTGCATGATGTTCTTTTCGAGGTTTGACCAAAACGGCTACAAATCTATCATATTTCAGCAAAAGTTCAGAAACAGAGTTATTTACAAAAAACTGTACCTGAGGTACTGATTTAGAGAAAAATTAAAGCTTCTGTTCTTGGCCTGTGAAATGTGCAATAAACCCCTCGAGGAGCTATTTTACCTGAGATGAAAGGCTGATTACTTTAGGGTGAAGAGAAACCCCTGAAGCTTGAGGAGATGTAGAGCAGGGGTTCATCTCTTCGATCAGAATAGGTCATTTTAGCCTGGTTTGGGTCAAGAAAGGTGAACAATTAAACATTGCTTTGTGGATGTGCGCGCAGGTAAAGAGGAGATCTGGAGAAAAGTCTGTAAAAATCAGGAGTTTTAAAAAGAAAAATAAGCAACTATAAAGAATAAAAGGGAAACTGAAAAGCTCTGGTTTTCTTCAGGAGCTCTTTAAGGAGATTAAGGATTTAATGAACTGCCTATTGGAAGCCACAGGTTTGTGAAACAGGCAGCGAAGCAGGGCTGAGGGTGCCTGTCACAAGAGTTCTCATGTGAGGAAGGACTATAAGTCTGTTAGTTTAGAGAGGACCCATGTTTTGTAGCCTTTCAGACTTCAAATATCTCATAACTCTGAAAACTGACTCTCAGCCAATTATATACAATGAATTTTGTTGTTTCCTATTAATTACAATAGCTGAAACTACATGGTGAGGCAACTATAGGCCTGTGCCATTAAAGAAATACAAAAATCAGCAGTTTGTTTTAATATTGGCCTTGTTCTGACTAGCCAATGTCTCATATCCTCTCAGACTTAAACTCCTTTTCTTTAAACAGAAAATGTTCAAAAAACAGAAAAAATATTCAACTTTTAAATTCTTTCCAGAGATTCACACTGTAAAATGTCTGAAATAGCATTTAAAATAAATTAACAACCTAAGGTAGAGAAGTAAAATTTTAAGCAAATTAAACACTCTCAAAAATCCTTTTTATTATTGTTTTATTAAACAAGTTACAACCATCTTTTGTTTGAAAGTTGTTTGAAAACTAAATTGTTTGCATTTCTTTTTTTTCTTCTGAACTATTTTTATTTTTGTAATGGGCATAAACTTATGTCAAGGACAAAATCTTTTCTTCAACTCATGTAAGACACTTATGAGTAATTTCTTTGGAATTTTTTTTATTATTATTTCTACAAGAGCAGATGATGTATAAGAAAAAAATCTGCCCCTTGTGGTGGTAACATGATCATTTAAACCACATGTGGGCATCAAGAATCCATGCAGAGAGTGATTGCAGGGCTCCTATACAGGTAAATAAAATAAGATGTATCATATGAAGTAAATAAAATAAGAAACAAAATCTACACTTTTTCCCCCTCACACTTAACGTGTTCTAAAATAAAAAATCTGTTGAGTCCTGCTGCCAATGAAGGAGCTGTTACAAATAAAGAAGTTTGACCATTTTGATGTATTGGTCCAAATTTACACTCAGATTTGTTGAGTAAAATATGCAGTATTTTTAATACTTAAGTTCCTTTTTTATCAGAAATTTGAGATTTAGGTAAATGTCGTAAACACGTTAAGACTTTTACTCAAGTATTAGAGGAAACTTTAACTTTACCAAAGTAATTTTATGATAATAGATTGTACTTTCACTATTACTCTGATGTACTTTATGCAAGACTACATGACTCAAGCTTCCATCTGTGTTTGAGCGAATTCAGCTGAGTGCTTTGTTTACACTGAGTGCGTGCCGCATTCTCGTTTAAACTGCTCCATTTATTACAGTTCAGGATAACCTTCTTTACGTTTGATTTCATATGAGCATTTTCAATAAGTCGTTTGCTGTATAACTGAGACAAACTTTTATTTTGTTTATTTTTATTTTAACTTTTGTTTTCTTTCCCTTCAAGAGTTTGTCAGAGTTTTCGTTTTGCACAAAGTCGCATCTGGAGTGCGCGTAAAGGCCACAGGAACAGGAAACGGGTTTTCACTAACCACCCTTCAGTCAATGCACTTGTTTCAGGAGGGTGTGGAGGGGCTGAGGGGAGGGAAGCAGAGCAGGAGAGGGCGGCAGAGAGAGAGAGAAGCTGACACCGACACTGCTTTAACACCGAGCGACAGGGCCAACCTGGCCGCTCTGTATGGGGGAAGTGTGAGAGAAGCGGCGGTGCTGCTACCTGTTGGAGCGGACTGACTGATCGGGGAACCAGAGGAAAGCGAAGAAATCCTCCCAACATGTTGTTTCCACGGCTCTCCGCGCTCCTGTGCGCTGTGTTCGCCGCGCGCCACGGGACTCAGACCTGCAGCGGATTTAACATAGATGAACAGTTTCCTGTGATCAAAGAGGGGAAAACCAAAGGCAGTTTCTTCGGCTTCTCGGTGGCCCAGCACGAACAGACGAAGGGCTCCAAGAAATACCTGTGAGTTGTTTTTTTTGTGTGTGTGTCTGTGTGTGTGTGTGCAGGTTTTGAAGAACAGTTACAGTAATGTAGGAGCTGAATCAGGAAATGAGTTTGGACGAAAACAACCTTTACCTGCTGCTTATTATGAACTCACCTGTGCTAAAAAAAAGTGTTCAACTTCCAATTGGCCCCTTGGGATCCCACAATACATCTCGTCAGACTACCTGAGAGACAAATCTTTACGATCAAGTAAAGCAAAAATGAGTTCTTGTATTTGTGCCCTCAAGGCATGGAAAACCAGATTTTCTACAGAGTTGGGTTAAGTTTTTTTTCCTCAGTTTTAATCTATGTGCATGTTTTTTATATCAAAGTGTTCAAATGTGATATTGCATTTTAATCTGATTATATTTTTTGTATTTAAGAGCTCCTGAAACATTTGGACAGGTGCACTGTAAACTTTGACCCCTGATTGCAGCGCCTCAAGTTTATTTTAGAAAAGCTTGCAGCACAGAGATGGCAGAAATAAAACACTATCAGTTTAGATTTCAAAAGAGTGTAAGATGGAAACGCAAGGCTGCAGAAGTTTAGAGAAATGCTTAGTGGAACATTGCAAAACTACTGAAGTTAATTGGAAACAGGTCAGAAACATGATTGAACATATCTAGAGAGAGAGACTGAAGTATAAATTGGGTAGGGTTAACCACACGTGAAACACAGTGGAGGCAAAAAGTTCAGTCATTTCCAAAGAACATGTTAGATTAATCATCTAAGTTTTGGCCCCTCGGGCAGAATTGCATAAAAAGATAAAGGCCTAACCTGTATCGCCTGCCAGCTTTATGCCAAAGTTTTTGATCATCTGATGTTAAATGATGACTTTATTTATTTATTTTTTTGTAGTTTCAAAATATGCTATACAGGATTGTATGAGATCTCACATAATCGTGCTTAGATTATGTGTTGGGATGACTTTCAGCTACCACACCAAATATCTGCTCAATTGACTAAATTATATAAATTTTTGTGTTGGCTAAGGTTGCTTTGACTTTAAGTTAATTAAATTTAAATTTGCATTCAGTGATTATTTTGCTAACAGATACTGTATTAACTTTAGTAGTTATAGAATTACTCTCCGCTACTACCACACCAAATTCTACCACATCTTTAAGGTGTGTGTGTGTGTGTGTAACTATGTTACCTTCAGATAAACATCAAAAATTAATTTGCCTTTGCATCATAGTCTAGCTAAACACCTTGAAATTGGCCTCTTGTTTCTTTAAGAATCTCCTACCATTTCCAACACTCCCACTTCAGCACGCCTTCGCAACAATGCTTCGTGGGAGGGGTGCTCTGTGGGGCGGGAGCTCGATTGGGGACTGTTCTCCAGGGAGGAGCTTTGTACAAGTAGGCGGTGCTTTGTAGCAGCAAATGTTTAGGCAGCTCCACGTGGCTACCACAGGAGATTCAAGGATTTCCCAAACATGCATGAATGAGTCAAAGCAACACTCTAGGTATGTTTTTGATGAATGAATGACATTATAACATGATATTAAGCTAAAAATAAAGTTCATTTTGAATAATACCCCCCCTCCCTCATTTAAAAAGGACAGATTTGTAGCTATTTTTCTTTTTTTTTTAAGTTCAGTAGCCAGTGGCGACCATTGCTCCAAAAGTTAACCTGTTTTAAAGGTACATTTAATGTTTACTTTCTGACAGTTTATTATAATGTGTTAATAAGAAGGCACAGATCTGTGGTGGTAATTATTGCACAAATAGTCACACTTGTTTAAAAATATTTCAGTAATTTGCTTTTATCATTTTCAGTTTGTGAAAAGAACAAATCTTGTTAAATTTGACAGTGTCTTAGCTTGTTAGGTGAGGTCACTGTGAAAATGTGTTAAAATTAAAAATGATGCATTTGTATACTCTTGACCTGAAAGGAGGAAATTGTTTTTACTCTTTTCCTCATTGAAACTTTAATCAGGTCTGTTTTCTCCTCAGAAACATATTTACTGGTTCGTTACACTTTGGAGCTTGTTGTTATTAATAAGACATACATCCACAGAGCCTGAAACATTTGGTTTATAAGAATGAACCCAGTTGAGCTTCAGGAACATGTAACTTTATTGCATCTTTATTGAAAGTGCTCCAGACTGTGCAGTTGTTTCGGTGTAAGGTTTCTCTCTGCTAATTACAGCGGCCTCTCCATCCTTCCGCGTCCACGATCACACAGCGTTTTCATAAACTGCCGTTATCTTTACTACTGTTCCTCTTTGAAGAGTAATGCAGGAAGAAATCTGTAAGGCCAACTTCCTCCATGTTGTCAGCCGAGAAGCGGGTCTTATCTTTGCTAAGTGATAATATGTCAGTTTGTGGAATGAGCAGCACTGACATATGAGTCATCATGGCCCGTTATCTGAGCAAACAGCAAACCAAAACTGAACAAAGTGAGGGAAAAACATAAAAAGTCTATCAATTTGCATCTGAGTATTTTGGCACCCCCCCCCCCCCCCCCCCCACTCATAATTTTAAATAACCAATTTTAGTTCTGATTGAAATTATGACAAAAAAAATGCTGATTATTTCATTTCTGGACCTGTTTAGTCTGGTGCACAGAAATTTCTATCAGTCTTATCGACCTTTTGGGAACACAGTAAAAAAAAAAATCAGTCTTAGCCACATTTTATTTATTTTAACTCTGCAATCTTGAGAAAACACAAAAACTGTCTTGACATAAATGTTCTCTGTGATTATTTTACATCTAATTTGTGAGCCTCTCGAAGAGGTCAGCGTCCAAGTGATTGATAATAACTCTAACTTAATTTGGCCATAAATTTTCATTATCAGTTCTTAAGAAAAAATGACATTATTTGAAATATGTTTTGGTGCAGTTAATCTTTGGTATCTTCGTTCCCTGAGACTAGGTTTAGTAATTCAATAAAAACACATAACGATGTTCTGATAGGGTCTTTTATGTTGTGTAGTCGGGCTGCTTTAATACTCACCATCTACAACACAGGAGCTGTTAGAAGGATTTTCAGTCTGAATATCTATAGGATATTCCTATTGTTTAGTTATAAAGGTTTTCTTTAACTATGACCTTGGATATTGTCTGTTTAGTCTGGACTTTCTGTGGCGGAGCTTTAAATGTATTTCACATCAGGAGTTGAGGTGGGAGTTAATGGTCAGTTTGAAGGTTAGCAGCACCTGAACCATTTACAAGATACCTGAGGCCAATTTGTATCTTCCTCCCCCACTCAGTTCCAGTCTTTGAGGCTCTCCAATATTTTTTTCGAAGCTTTTCTTGTTCTCCATTGTGGCAATGAGGAGGGGCTGATCAGTCAGCTGGCTAACTATTGGCTCTTCCACTCCCCCAACCACATGGTATGACTGGAATGTATTACTTTCTGTGCACAGTCACAACCTGCCGGGTTTCATGTTGAGGCAAAGCTGTGGTGAAAAACTTTGACGAGGGAAGGGGGGAACATTTTACTCTCAAACCACTAAATTAGACAGTTCGTCACTCAGATAAAGATTTCCTCGTTTCAGAAAGTGGAGCCTCTGAGTACAGAAAAGTAGTCGTGATTTCTTAGATTGATGAATATTTAATTAGAGCTAAAGTGCATTTGCTTTTTTTCAGCTTATCTCTGTCTGACTGCAGAAGCCTTGGGGAATCAAAGGCAGTCTTTTAATTTGACGGGGCCTTCCCCTTTCTGTTGTGAGGTGCAAATTAAAATGCTACGTTGCTGTTTGCTCACTAATCTGATGTTCAGTCAGAACACGCACAAAAACATCTTCTGCTTTATCTCAAACATTTGAAGTTTACAGGACTTAAAACAACATATTTCATGAAAATTAACTTCTTTACTGTTTGGTGCTGGAACTGAATACTCTCCATTTGGAATTAAAGTCCATCTTTTAGCTGTTTTAAATAAAATACCTTAATGTTGAAACCCATTAACTGCAAAAACACACTTGAAGAATAGCTGCAAAAAGCTCTGTAACACTTTATATTCATCATTAAATGGTTAATTAAAGTTGAAAACATCATTAATTAAGGATGATTTTTACTTAGTATGTTATAAATTAACACATTTAATAATGCATTACCCATAAAGGCTTATTGCTTCCATAACCAACATAATCATTTTTTATTCATGTTTAATAACTCATGAATTAACTATTCTATATACTGTGTGTAAATGTATGTAAAATGTTCATGTAAATGTAAAATTTTCTCCAAGTGCATGGGCTTAAAAACAAGAAATGAATTACAAATACCTTTTACGTAATGTCCTTTTATTTATTTAGCTTTTTTTTTTAGCCTGCACATTTGGAGAAAGTTTGACGCACACTCAGGCAATCAAAGCTCATGGGAAATTGATCAAATATGTATTTGTGGTCTAATAAAGTGTGCAAATCTACATGTGTGCTTAAATCTAATCTAAATGTATCTTGTAGTTATTTATATTTCATGTTTTAATCTTAATATAATTCAAAGATAACGTACGCATCATGAATGAAAACTATCTGCACTAAAGTCCCTTAAATTGGGCCAATGGTTGAAATGATTTTAAGTAAAAATACAGTGTTTCTACATAAAACGACAGGAGATTACAGCCTAGTAATCAGGGCAACTTCTGGCCGGCCAATTTTGTTTGAACTGATGATGATTTTAGTCTGATTTCCACAGGTGAAAACCCTACAGGTTTGTTTATATATTAACAGATACTGTATGTACAGAAGCATTGAGTGTTCACTGTAGAAAGGTTCACAAATTAATTACTAGCATCAACCTTAAAAATTGATGTTCTGCATGATTAGTAAATATACAGTTCATTTGTTCTCTAACACATGGTGTGTAAGTAAATTTATATGAGCATTTAACTAACCATTTGTTAATGTTAAGTAAGGCTAAATAAGGTGTCGTTATTATAAAACATTACCAAAAGTTCCTATCTGTGCCAGTAACAAACTGTCAACACATTCTCACAGGAGAGTGTGAGTTTTTCCTGAACCTTGTGTCTATTTGACTGCAAACTCCTTCTTTCTACTTTCGTTTTTATAAAGGTTTTTACCGGACAGGTTTCCAGTCAATTCCATGTAAAGTCTGTTAGAAATGGATGCTGATACTCAAACCCACAACCAATTCTAAACCCCTAGCTAAAAACATTACATTTTCTATAAAAATGCAGTGTGAAATCTGAGTGCTGAATGACTTTGAAGAAGTTTCCTGATAAAGATAAGACGGAGTTGTTTATGCTAAAAGAAGCAGAACACTAGGTGAAAGTTAAAATAAACAAAATATTAGCTAAAAGTAAAAGAATGCTACCTTGAAGCTAAAAGTAGTAAAAAGTAATGTAAACATAGCAAAACACAAGTATAAAGTAGAAAAAGTTATGTAAAAGATACAATTACCAAAAGTACCAAAACACAATCTAAGATTTAAAGCAGAAGAGATTATCTAAAAGTTGAAAATGGCATAACAAAAAAATGGCAGCCAAAAGGTGAAAGTATCAAAAGGCTAGCTAAAAGTAGTAAAACAATAGTTAAAAGCTAAAGTTTGCATAAAAAGATAAAGGAAGCTGACTGAAGTAGGTTTCACAGAGAACCATTGAGACATTTGAGAATTTTCATGTATTTCTATAGGGGAAAGTTCAGAAAATAAATGTCAATAATTTGAAATGTGTAAAAGTTACAAAAAAAAACAAAGTCATGGCTGAAATGTCCTGACTGAGCGGAACTTTTTAATTTAGAAGTAGTTAGATGTAAAAAAAGAAAACAAACCCACGAAGGGTAAAGAGAAACAGGATAATTATAATGCACATGCTGACTCAGCATTCACAGTCACTCTAAACTCACACTACTGTGTGAAAGTAAGCCCATCAGTCCTCATGGGTTTTGCTGATGACTTTGGGATATGTGGTGACAATAGGGAGCAGGTGGAAGAGAGTCTGGGGAGCTGGAGATAGGCTCTGAAGAGAAGAGGTGGAACAGTGAAGCTCTGAATAGTACATGTACTGAAGGTGGATGGATTTACATACACATGGTCAACAATAAAAGCACCAGGCAGTGCAGACGACTGACAGTGCATATTTTAGACAAAAAATGGTGAGAAGTGAGCTGACAGAAGCCGTGTTTCCATCAACGTTTCTTAATTCGCATTTTGAAATTTCGCATCAGAAAAGCTGAATGGAAACGGCC
>JARVJO010000001.1:41592568-41604782 GCA_031762555.1 Cynodonichthys magdalenae
CCGGGGCCTCCTACCAGTGGGACGTGCCCGGAACACCTCTAAAGGGAGGCGTCCAGGAGGCATCCTAATCAGATGCCTGAATCACCTCAACTGACTCCCTTCGATGTGGAGGAGCAGGGGCTCTACTCCGAGCTTCCCCCCGGATGACGGAGCTCCTCACCCTGTCTCTAAGGCTGAGCCCTGCCACCCTACGAAGAAAGCTCATTTCGGCTGCTTGTATCCGGGATCTCTTTCTTTCGGTCATGATCCACGCCTCATGACCATAGGTGATGGTTGGAACGAAGACAGACCAGTAAATCGAGAGCTTTGCTTTTCGACTCAGCTCTTTCTTCACCACGACTGTCCGAAGCAACGCCCTCATTACTGAGGACGAGGCCCCAATCCGTCGATCCATCTCTCACTCCATCCTACCATCATTCATGAACAAGACACCCAGATACTTAAACTCCTCCACTTGAGTTATAATCTAAATGATGCACAGCAGAATAGATATAGGCCTGTAGTTATTAAAACAATGCTGAGCATCGGCCCTAAACAAAGGAATAACTTTAGCAACTTTGAGATAATCTGGTACAATTCCAATTTTCAATGATAAAGAGAAAATATAATGAAGTGGTTTCAAAATGAAGGCAAAATAATTGCTCTCTATTTTGTGTATTAACATAAAAATATCAAATTGAGGTTTTTATTCAAACTGTTTAGAGTGCTCTATATTACAAAACTGTGCAGTTAGAATATCAAGCACTTTCAAGGACTTTATATCGAAATCAAGCACTTCCCAAAACTTGAAAACACTTTGTGAAATTCAAGCATTTTCCAGGATTTCAAGCACCTGTATAAACCCTGAGCTGAGTAGAATTCAGTAAAAGCAGCTTATTCGGTTTGAACATTAAATATAGAATAGGGTTTTATTTAAAAAAATAGATACACAAAAAAAACATTTAAAAAATACTTAAAAACACCTGAATTTCACATGTGGAAATGAAGCAAAGTAGATTTAAAAAAAAAAATAGAGATTATTAACACAGCAGAGGTCAGTTAAATACTAAGCCCCCCTAGGTACCAAAGGAAAAATAAAAACAAATATGGTAAGAATTATTTTCAGAAACCTTGAACATAGTTTTGCAAATGATGCATCTGCTCCATTTTTTTGCACAGATTGAATGAGTTTAATAAAAACTCCAGAAAAAAAAGAAGATTCTTAATTGAAGGATCAATAACTTATAAATAATTCATAAGAAGATTCTAAATCCCATGTAGACAATACACTACAACCTAATTTCATTAAAAATAAGGAATATTTTAAGCTAGACGAGCTCTTGGAACACATCAATAAAGTATCATAAGAATAAAGTCTCCAAATTTTACAAACAAAAAACCCTTGTTTCACTTCTGATGTTGTATTTACTTCTGTTTCTCCATCCACACCAAAAACAAAACTAAACACAATCCTCCAAAGTGAAGGGAATGGATTCTTATCACTTTGATTTTTGACCTCCTACCCTGCACAAGTCTTTTGTACAGCAAAGGCACAAATTTACTGTGACTTACAAACACACCTGGGTTTTTTACAGGGTCTGTTCGGGGCTATCATGGTAACAGTGAGCTGCTAAAAGCTGGTTCTGACCCACTACTGCAATGTTGCTGTGTGCTGGTAAACCTAAATCTTAAATAAGATTAAAGCAGGAGCTGCAGCAGAACAATATGTGTGTTATGTTGACCACCCTTTGAGGGTCATGAGGGGGCTGACCTCATATTTAACCCCCACAGGGCCGGTTCAGTCTCTGAGGAAAAAATGGGGGGGGGGGGGGTATAATACTAACTGAGACGTTTGAAGTGGTGCATACAGCCAGACCAGTGAACCAATTAATGACCTATGTCAAATTGGCCCCAGCAGCCGGGCCTTGCTGGGCCATGCTGGGACATGCCAGGCCGGACCTTGCAATGCAAAAATGCAGAAGTGTTCTGACACCTTTTTGTTTCAATTAAAATGAACATGGTCATCAATTTGAGCTACAGTAGTTCTTCTGATGAATCAGTCAACACAAGCCAGCTTTTACTCTCACTGCATCAATGAGCCATGGTTTCCTATTAAGTTCCATCATAATGTTAACTTCTATTGCTATAAAAGAGAAACTTTTTTTAAGTAACAGTTTTGTTTTTTGCCTTGTCCAAGTTTATAGCACTGATCGTTTATATCTGGATAAATGTACCTTGTTTGTAGACTTTTTTGGCCTTTTTATTCTAATTTGTAGCTTTTTTATTTTTGTTGTTTTTTCTTCTGTGGTTCTTCTGTTTTCTGCCTCTTGTCTTACTGTAATTGTGTTTTAAAATGTGCATTTGTTCTGAGTTCCTCCTTGAGGCTATTTTTCTGTCTTTGTATTCATTCTGTGATTACCAGTATTTTACGTAGCTTTCAGGTCATTTCACCCTATTTTCCCTCCTAAAAATGGACGTCAGGCTAACTGTGCCTTCATATACTGGATATGGTTTCTCAAGATCTGTTTTCTGTTCTTAGATATTTTTTCTATTTTTTTATGTTTTGTTTGTCACTAACAGGCTTTGGTGGTATTAGAGCTGTGGTTATTGTTGATACAGTGTAGTCCTTAATATTCTGTTTGTTCCGGTAGGTTTGTTTTTTTTTTTTTGCTTTTTCCCTGGAAACTTTTCTTGACAATCTAGAATGACTGCTTGTGGTTAAAATTTCAACACAGATTTAACACATGGCAGCACACTGATCCAGAGTTCCAGTGTGTTTTGGTCAGTGCATGTGAGGGTGTGTGTGCATGTGTGTGTGTGTGTGTGTGATCATGTGATCACACAACCTGCTGTTGCATCATCATCCTGAGACGAACACTGTGTTTTCTCACAGTTACCAGACGCTGCAGCTGACCAATAGGAAACCCTGACTCTTGTGCACGTTGTGTCACATGATCTTTGTGCTGCTGAAAGAAATCCCTCAGGCAGCTGAAAACAGGACACCTAAACAAGGAACTGCTGAGGGTTTCCTCATATCAGTCACAAAGTTCATCAACTCTTTTCACACAATCATTCCTTCCTTTTAATTTCATATTTCAACAGATGGAAATTTGTATTGAAACTTTTCATAAAGTAGCAACCAAATTATTTTACTTAGTCTATAAATTCCAAAAAAAAACCTTCAACACAATCATTTCACAAATTTGTTGTTTTATTTCCTTTTTTGTTTTTTGTTTTCTGCGAAAGTTATCTTCGTCTCATAACATCTTTAATTAGTTGTTTATTTCACTCAATGTCCTACATTTTTTTCTTTCATTTACCTTGTCAGATAAAATAAAATTAAAAACAAATATTAATCTTTTTAACAGTTCCCTAATCATTTTAGATATTAAAATGTTCTCAAATTGTTTTTACTCATAGTTCAGATATCTAAATATTAAGTTTTAATGATCCTTACTGTCTTATATAGACCATAAATACACCTGGTACCATTTTCTAATGTAAGGTCTCAGATTCTTCTATTGTTATTGTTATAGTATGATTGTATTTGTGTTTAGGTCAGAATTACCTGTTGGCAAAGGGGCGGACACATCAGGCCGCTCCTGTCGTCCTCTCTGGATGCGTACTGTGGCCCACTACGAGCACAGGAATATTCAATGACCTCTCATTACAAGCTGCTGCTGATAACAAAACTGAAAATGCAGAACTTACCTCGAGGATTTTGACAAGAATCTTGATGTACACTCCGGTCACCCCCAGCGAGAGACCGAACATGGCCGGCAGCGTGATGAGGAACACCACCACAAACATCCACAGCTGGAAAACGATCACAGCCACACACCACAGGTTCTCCATCACTGCAGCTCTGAGGTCACCTCATCATCTGTGACACATCACACTGAAACGTATGAACAGCCTTTTCTGAAATACAGTATGTTCTTCTCAGGATGAACTAAAATCATTGATGTTTCTTCCTTTGCCTCTATTAATCTGCTTAAGTAAACCTTTAATAAAATACACCCAAAACCTATGTTAGTTAATATAAGAAACTAGTTAGTTACTAGTTTCACTAGAGTAATACACATAAACGAACAAAAAGATAAATGTGGTATTAGCATGTTATACATGCATTTCAGTTTTAAGCTATGTTCTGTGTGATTTGGTTTCTGCAGTTAAAAAAACAGATGAATTAACCCTGACTTACATCTTTAAAGCAATACCACCATTTAAAAACAAAGAATATGGATGTGCTGCTAGTATTCTAACTACAGAGCAAAATCATTTTAAGCTTCAGGTATTTAGATTTTTTAAACCACAAATAAGGTTTGTTTTAAGATCTGGTTTTTTTTTTATAACAAAAAGTGGAGTATATTTGTAAAAGTGGTCATTGGTTGATTTTATTTACATTTGTCTTGTTATTTTTTTATCACCATCCATACTATTTATCAGACTTATAACCCAACTGTTCAAAACACTTAATATTAGGGTTTTAGCAATCATCTAATTTATTACCTGGGGGTGGGGGGTGGGGGTGGACGACATTATTGTTTAGTTTTTTTTAGTATTATTATTTTGCAGTCAAATGGGAACAATTTCATGGATTTTAAGCTCACAAATCTTCATAATGTTTGACAATATTTAACTGAAGGGTCATTTGGGAAACAAAAGTAAGACAAATATGTAGTTCAGAATGTCTACATGCCAGTTTTAATTGGACAGTTCTTTGAAGCCCTTTTACACAATATTCCACCAAGGTTTTAGCTCTCGACACACAAAATGACTCCATCTCTAAAACTGCCTTAAAAACCATAATGCCACTTTTGTTCATTTATAACTACTGATTTTAATCGTTCTACTATTTGTGGTGAAAATATACCATAAGCAATCATTTTTAAAGGAAGGATAAATGGAGGTTATCTAAGGACCCTGACTTGTGTTACATGACCCATATTGGGGTCTCGACCCCAGCTTTGGGAACCACAACTATTTCTTTCTATAACATTGATACATTCAAAGCAGATAAGATTGATCATTTAAAATGAGAAGGTATTGCAAATGAAAACACACAAAACATTTTCTACAGTACTTAAAAAAACATATAAAACAGTAATAAACTCTGTTTTAGCAACAATAATAACAACACGATGCATAATTTAATTCAGCCAAAAACATTGACAGCTGGGTTTTTCTTGACTCAGGAGAAGCTGAAACTATGTTGTTAAAAAACAAACTTCCTGGCTGTACGGTCTGCACCGTTAGTCAAAGAAACTCTTCATATTAAAACTAAAATAAACCTGGATTTGAGGAAAATCCGGATTTTCACAAATACGACGTGTTAGCGAAGAAGTGCATACCTGACAGCAGACAGAAGGTTTCAAATGTCCAGCTGAGGAGAAGAAAAAACCTCCCGCTGGTTTTGCTCTCCGTGTAATAAACAGCCTGAGGGTCCGCCTTAGCCACGCCCCTTATGTTGCGTATTTGATTACGACAGACGCAACAAGGATCATTTTCTGCAGCGGCAGAGACCAGAAAAAAAACTAGTAACCCCAAAGTCCAAAGGTCCCAAACACCAAAAACGGAAACACAACTACCAGTAATTATAAGTAAATAAATTAAACCATATCTGACTATCACAAGTGTTTTAAAACAAAGATCCTTCTTGTCTTTGGCTCTAGAATGCTCTGCTTTTATACTGTTTTTGTTGTTTTGTTTGTTTGTTCACACAAACCTACCTAAATTCGTGTCTGATCAATTAATAGAGGAGCTATTTCATTATTATCTATTTAAACTGTAGCTTTGCCTGAAATGTGTTGGAGCCTCCAAGGCTTCATGGACATTTGGGATTTTTTTTCTTGTCTTGTTTTGTTCATACGCCTACAAAAGTCTTTTCATAAAGTTTCCACAACCTTTTTTTTCACCTTTAAAAAAAACACACAACCACAAATGTTGCAGTGTAAATGCAGTTAGGCCATGTCTCCTCAGCTGAGGTCGCAGTGAGACAGGTTAAAAACAGGAGGTCTGATCACAAATAACTGAATTCATCAAATCCATCTAATCTTTACTTGCTCCTTTCTGGTGTTATCTCACTGATTCATAAGGGAATCTTCAGAATGTCTCTCAGCATTTGTGATGATTTTCAGTCTTCTTGTGAGAGTTGCAGAGATGCACAAGTCTGATACTTGAGCTTTGCACGTTCAAAAATGTGCTCAAATGTTTCTCTCAAAATGCCCACAAAGTTGTTGTGCCTGTCTCTAATAGTTCTGTTGTATTGTGACACCTCTACGGGAACTCTCCTCTCACTTGACAAAGAAGCAAGAAGAAGAACAATATTTTTTTTTAAATCTGGTCCGAATCCATGTATCTTTAGGTAGATTCAATAATAAACATGGAGGCAGCTACAATGCAAGCCTAGATGGGTATAATAAGGGTGGAGCTGGGCAACAAAATAATGTGCATGGCCAAGAATACAGTTTTGTATGGAAGCTGAGAGCAGACGTTTTACACATATCATTTTTTCCATGGTTTTCTCGAGATAATGTCATGCATGGGAAAAAAGTATATGCGGAAAATATCCACTCTCGGCTTTCGTACACATCAACAAACTAGAAACACATTTAAGAAAATATTTCATGAAGCCTAAAATGCTACTGTAATGGACTTAAGACATGTCAAACTGTTGTTTCTCATGTCAGACAAAGACTATAAGGTTTAATTGGAGCTGATACAGGAACAGATAAAGGTGGGCATGATAAAACACAGGAACAGAAACTAACTGAGCAAAAGTACTAGAAAAAGTACAGGTAATACAGGGAAGCACAGGAAACAAACTGAAACCAAGTAAACAGAAAATAAATATCACTGGAAACAGAACACTTGCAATAAATCTTAAACAATTTTAATTTTGTTTTATTTAATCTGAAGGTCCCATTGAGATTAAAATAACGGTAGCATGTTATGGAGTTCATAAGGAAAAGGTGGACAAAAAGAAACACAAAAGCAGCAGAAAATGAAAATCAAACAAAAGCATCAAATATCAAAAATAATAATAAATAAAGACACAAAAACACAAGGATCATGACACAAGACGTTTCATTTTTAAAGTTTTGTTCTTAGGATATGAAGACATAGCTTTTCAACCCCCCTCCTCACACACACCTGTGATGCACCAGCGACCACATCCAGCTCTCTGCCAAATAACAGCTGAAACAAAGTCCAGCTGCCTTCTTTCCATGTCCAATTAGTTTAAAACGAGTAGAAATCATTTTTACATGGTTTTTTTTCTCTCTCTTTCAATTTACTTGATCGTTTTATTTGCATTTGTGTGCAGAATATAGTAATCAGAATATTTACAAACAGTTCACATAACCATTAACACTAATTCTGGTCTGGTATCAGCTGATGTCTGTGGGGGCTTCTTCTGTGAGGGTCAAAGGCTTCTGGTGTCCCAACAGCAGCGTTTGCTCTCCTTTATACTGTTTGCTTTGTAAACAAGTGACTATAAAAGTCAACATTTTTCATGTCCCAGCATAAAATCAGTTGATGACTCAAACTGGAATATGACTCAGTCATGGAGCAGCTGGTGAAAATCTCTCACACGTGGGCAGCTTTGGCTGAGTGGTTAAGGGAGTCATCCTCTAACCAGAAAGTTGGCGGTACGATTCCCTGCTATTCAGTCAAATGTCCAAGTGTCCCAAGACACTGAACCCTCACTGATGTGTGTTCCATCAGTGTATGAATGTGATTTAAAGCACAGATTAGTCTCTATAGATGCAGTGTTAGCTGAATGGGTAAATGAGGGCACAGATTGGGTAAAGCATTTTGAAGTTGGATAGAAAGAGTCTAAGTACAGTCCATTTACTATTTAAAAAGTAAACTAAAACTGTCCTAAATACAATCAATTACTGTTAAAAATACAAATTTCCAGGTTAAGTTTTTTTTTTTAGAATAAAAGGTAAAAAAAAATGTTTCAAAGTATCGTTTGCTCATAAATTAAGCTTTGCTCTAAAAACAGGTGGGGGATTTTTCTATGTCAACTAAAATCATTGTAGCATTGTTTGTGTGGTGCACATAACTCAAAGATTGTGATCAAACATCTGACTCCTTTTTTAAAAGGAGATGACCCAAAGCCGTCTGCTGGCAATAGAGCTTCTGGTTTAAAGAAAAACTGAGAACTTGTATCTTTCTCATCTCAGAACCATCAACACTGCCACTGAAATAAAAGTCAAATCTACATGGCTGAGTTTATTTATTATTTTAAAAATTATGATTATGTTTTCTTAGCTCATCTTTCATTGTGGCTGAACACTACATTTTTATACAGCCTACATATTTCATTCTTGAAATTAAATCAAGAATAATATAAAATTAAATTTATTCCAACAGTCTGTTTTTCTTTTCTTTCTTTTTTTTTTTTGCACCTAAAGTCAACCACAGTGATCCAAGCTGACTATTTTCAAGAAACATCTGTATGAAACAAAATGTTTTATAAATAAAAATTTTAATTTATTAGGACAGAACGACTAATGGAAGGTCTGTAATTATGTCAGGAAAAGTCTTGAAGAGGTAACAAAAACCACTTACACCTTAGAGAAAAAAAACAAAAATAACAATTTAACTAAAATTTGGGAACAACATTTTTTTTTAATAAAACAAAAACAGAATAAAAACAATATTTTAGAAGCTGAAATCGGGCTTTTTCAAACACTTAAATAAAAATAAATGAGATATTTGGGGTTGTGTTTTAGTTTTCGGAAATCATTTCTGACATTTGGGACGTACTACGTATTTTTTGTTGTTGTTTAGTAGCCGTCTTGTTCAAGTCTTGTTGCGTTTTGTCCAGTGTCGCAGTGTTTTGGACTTCGCGGCCACCGTTGTTGTTCGCGCTTTGTAGTTTGAACATGGCGGAGCCTATTCTCCGGTTGTCAGGAACTGTATTAGCTTCTCTCATGTTCCAGCATGTGAACAGTGACTCGGACGTGGTGAGAAGATATTTCATAACTTTGTAAAGTTTATGTTTTTTGTAAGCTGGAGCTAAATGCTCGGTCACGCTCAGCTGTGCAGAAAAGTTAGCAAACACACGGGTGTCCCAACCTTTTTAACTACTGGTAAAGTTAGTTAATTTGTCTTTAAATTTGCTATTACGAAAATTCATTTTATATTTTGTTTGAAATGAAGAATTAATAGTATTTTATAGGGTTTAAATCTGTATGTGTAACTTTTCAAGGTGAAGCTAATGGCTGTCTGTCATGTTACTCCAGACTCGATTTAAACATTTTAAACTAAGTGAAATCAAGCACAGAAAACAAAACAACACATTGTGAAAACGATTAAATGCACTATTACGATAGTTAGACTTTGCCAATATATTCGGCAGACATTTGGTCCATCAAATGGTGAGCATTTACAGCCAGGCACTGTTAAGGAACAACTGGTGTCTGTTACTACAGATGTTAGTGAGATTACACATCACAAAGCTTGAAACTGGAGCAATAATTCATCCTGCAAACAACCCCAAGTCTTTTAAATTCTGATGATATACTGTGCTACAAAACCAACAAGCATACACGCTCTCTGGGGTCATTTCTGTTCAGATGTGTGTTTTCTGATCCCTGTCTTTTAGGAAGGTTTTATCCTGGGAGAGAGCAGGGTTGATGAGCAGGTCACCATCAGTGACTCGCAGTCGGATCACATTCACATAGAAGAAGTTTACAGTAAGTTCCCATGCCCCAGTGTGCTTTATTCTCCTCTAAACTTTAAAGTAAACATGTCCTGACACAATTTAATACAAAAACAAAATCTCATTTTGATTTTTGTTTTTCCTAAAAAAAAGTTTGTAGTATTATTACTGCTGATACCATTAAAGCTCAGACTACTTTTTTAATTTAAGAGTATTTAAGAATATTTCAGTCAGATTACTGGGAGTAATCAGTGTTTCTCTGACAGATATCCAGAAGCACATCGCCTGCCACAGACTGAACACGTGAGTCCTGCACAAATGATGTTGATGTGCTGTTTCAATAATGAGCTTACAGTGTGATAGTGTGTGTGTGTGTGTGTGTGTGTGTATGTATCAGTTTGTACACAAGCTCTGGGGAGGTGAACATGGACGCTCTGCAGAGTATGCTGGCAAACATTACGCAGGTGAGAGATGATCAGGCTGATTTGGTGTCGATGTGACACGTTTTATTGTGACGTGTGCGACTTAAACCGTTCAGAGTGAAATGCTTAAAATGACCTATTTTAAAAGTGAAAAGGTGTGTTTGGTCGGTTCAGGATAAAGTGATCGGCTGGTACCGGCAGCGCAGGCACACGGAGCAGCATGTGACGTTCAGAGAGAAGCTGGTCCATGAAAAGCTGAAGAGCACTTTGTCAAACCCTCACCTGATCTTCATGCTGCTGACGTCCAGCAAAGTGACGCCAACTGGCTCCACTCACAGGATGGAGTACTCTGCTTTCATCTCCCGCAACAGGTGACAACACCACACACATCGATATGTATGACTATATTGGACATCACGTGACTTATGGTGCGCCGCACAGGTGCCACTGCTCTGCATTGAGTCTTTACTCACAAACATCTGTGGATGGTCATAAAAATTAGATGCAGCAGACAGTCATGCAAGAAATCTCAAAAAAAGAGCGCTGTGTTTTCGCCATAAATCATCAAGACTACTACAACAAGATCAAAGGTTTTCACATTTTACAGGTCATTAAAATATTTTTCATTTAAAACAAATGCAGGAAGTAGGTTAGTTATGCTAGCTTGATTTTGAAAACTTTATATTTTGTAAATCCACTCGACAAATTTGCTGTTCCAACAAATTCTTATAGTTTTTTTTATTAATATTGTTGTCATGTTAGGATAATATTGTGAGAGGTTGTGAGTACGATGGGCAACAGTAAAATGACTTTACTTCTAGGCTGAACTGTGTAAATCTATCCACAAGTTTCTGGAAAAGCGTATGTAGACTGCCATGATGGTTACTAATCCCAAAGCCCTCACGACTGTTCCGTATTTCCGGTGTGCAAGAAATTCATTCATTCAGATAGTTATGATAACAACAAATCCAGTTTGTTTTTGCTTGAACTGGTTGCTTGAGCCGTTCAGTCACGAGTTTGGATTCAACTTGTGTTTTTGTCGGCTGCCACAACAATTGAAGAAAACTGAGAAACGGTTTGGAATCATTTTGCCTGGAACAAGAAATAGTAAAGGCTTGTTCATGTCCAGCGTCCTACAAACTGCACTTTATGCCGACAAAGGAGGATCGTAAACTAACATGGCTGACAGCTTTAAATCTCAAAAACTCACAGAAGAGAGTTTGTTAAATTATCTCCGTTAAGCATCGGCTGCGTTAACGCGATAATAACGCGTTAACGTGCCCAGCACTAATATATATATTTATTGTTGTGCAGAAGTCAGGTGGATACACAGCCGATAGTCCTACTGAATAGACTGTTAGAATTTTTTTTTATGGCAAGAAAAAAGCAGCTAAGTAAAGAAAAACAAGTGACCATCATTACTTTAAGAAATGAAGGTCAGTCAGTCTGAAAAATTGGGAAAACTTTGAAAGTTTCCCCAAGTGCAGTCACAAAAACCATCAAGCGCTACAAAGAAACTGGCTCACATGAACACTTTTTTGTTAAGTATATAATTCCATGTGTGTTAATTCATAGTTTTGATGTCTTCAGTGTGAATCTACAATTTTCATGAAAACATAGTCATGAAAAAAAGAAAACTCTTTGAATGAGAAGGTGTGTCCAAACTTTTGGTCTGTACTGTATGTTTTGTGGCAAATATTGAAAACTCAAACTAGTTTTAAAAACGCTTGTGACATTTCAAGCTGTTTTAATCAGCTTTGAAAACAGCCCTTCACTTCCTTATATGGGGTGTGACATCACTAACAAGGGAGTTAGCACTCATTCTTTCCCAAATATCAAAGAATTTTACATAAAATGGGTGAAGTTTGTCAAATGCAAGCTCAGCGGACATGTCAGCTGTTAACTAGCCTTTAGCTTAACATCCACCATTCAAGAGGAATTGAAAATAATGATATGAACTCCTGGGCACCGCCCAACGATATCTGCACACTGCATGAAAAGTGGGATTTTTGGCAGTTATCGGCACGGGAAATTCCTGTGAAACTTGGAATTCAGGGCTGTTAGCAGGAATTTTTTGTCAGAATGGAAAACTGCCGAAAACTGCCGGGAATTGACGTGGACTTTGCCCCCCTCTCCT
>JARVJO010000001.1:41611189-41625249 GCA_031762555.1 Cynodonichthys magdalenae
ATAAATAAAAATATAGCTAAATAAATAACTTGATAAACAATCAATTTTCTGTTCCTTATCCATTGAATTATTTGAACGTATTAACTTGTGATATGTTTAGTTTATTCCCTTCCAAATAAAAGCATTTTTTGATCAAGTTTGTATTTTTATTAAATCCATTTGGAGTTATTATAACAAATAGCAACTACTTCTCTACCATATTTTATACATTTCAGTTTTAATTGTTATTTAGCAAATATTGAATGTTATATAATGAATTATGTTATTTCTTTTTGACAATTTGAAGTTTAGCTGCTAAAGACACATGCTACAAACTGTCGCGTCCAGCACTGCTCGTAAGAGTGGATAATCTTTATTTAATTAGGGATAAACGGCATAAAAATAAAAGTTTAACATTTGTTAAAGTAATAGCACACTTAAAATTAGCAAAACTGACATTAGCAGAAGCTAATTGGTTAACAGTTGGCTAACAGTTTCCAAAGTTAGGAAAAATCCTAATCTGCTAAATAACAAGCTAGTTCTGTTATTAGCAGCTAGCTCATGCTATTGTTTTTACTTGCAAATATCTGTAGGATTTTGTCAATAATCAAGTAATGTGAATTTGACAGTGTTTTAATAAACCACTGAGTTTTTTTAGAAAAATAAATGGTTTTAAGTTTGCAGCAGTCAACATTACACCCCTACTCAAAATACAAATGAGTTTGTCAATTTGTCTAGAATAAAAATGTATTTCTCCAAACATTCAAAGAACTATCCAAACAGTTGAATTGTTCATAATTTTTTCCAAACATCTATTTTTAAAGATTTAAACTATTCCCTTATTTCCTACATTTATTCTGCTTGTAAATTTTCAGACAGTTAGGAATTTTTTGCACTACAACAAAAATAATACAGGCGATTGAGCAAATTCAAAACTAACAAGCATCACCCAAAGTGCACGGTTAGTGAAAGGAAGTAAATTTGCTTTTAGTGACTAAATGAGCCAGATTCTTAGGAAGCAAAGCAAACATGTCCTGTTTACAGTGAAAAAAACAACCTGTTGCTTGTGTAGATTTTTACTCAACAGCTCCTGTACTTGTCAGTCTCTGTATGTCCAGGATTTTTTTAGTGCAATATATATTTTTTTTTAATGAAACTGATCAACAAGAATGAGTGAAGTGGCTATGATTGCTCCTTTTTTTGTATTATTTTTTTGTTTTAACTGTGTGGTGTGTTTACTCATCTGCGTGCTGATGTAACCAGGGGGGGTTTCGCAGACCAATAAAAACCCCAGAGGAAGAGTTCATTTGTCTCTTGGCCTGAGGAGCTGCTGCTGCTAACAGTCTGCTTTTCCAAAGAAACCATATTCACATGTTTCTCCACCCCCCATCCCTTCCCCCCGACCTTTAAGACTGCACGTGCTGTACGACTGCCCACCATGACTTTCACCAAGCCGTTCAGGTGTTTGCATCTCCTCTTGTTTTTATGATTGAGGGATGTTGTGCAACGTTTTTTTTTGTTTGTTTTGTTTTTTCCAGATAGGCTTGTGATGAAGCTTCATTGTACGCAAATAAAATGAACAAGAAGTGAGTTCTCTTTGTGGAAGAATGTTCTTTAGATGCAATCATCCTGCTGGAAATTGAAAGCAGTTTTTGTGGCAAAAGCTCATGGCTCATTTTAAAGAGTTTCCTCTGCAGACTTGTTTGTGGATAAATGATGTTGAAATAATTGTGTAAAACACTTGAAACCATTCACAGGGTTCATGCAGGGTCTTAAAAAGTCTAACAAAGTCTAAAATTTGAAAATCTAAATTTTAGGCCTAAAAAAGTCCTAAAAACGCCCAGATTTTCATTCAAGGTCTTAAATTTTATTTGGTCAAGTCTTGTTTTACCTTCAATCGTTCCCGAGAAGCGTTGGCTGTAGAAATAAACAGAGTAAATCACTTTAATCAGATGTTGACGGGATCTGTCTTCATGAAGTGCTAAGTTTCCTACCTGTCTTTGTACGCGTTAAACTACAAATCCCATGATAACTACAGGTAAGTAATGACACAGTTTACTTCCATGTTTTCAACCTCTTTGCTGATACAACCCCACCTGCATACAGCGGCTTATTCATCTATGCCCAAAAACAAAGAAATTCACATGGGAAATTGTGTTTTCAGTTAGACTTGGCTTGATATCAGTGATTTTTGCACTCGATTGGAGGTGGTCCACAGCAGTCGATATGATGACCGTTTCATTCAAATAATTTAGTGTTATTTATTAAATATTCTTTAATAGCTGAATTGATAGCAATAAAAGGTTTCTATGTTAAAATTTCTGTGACCATTTGAATGTTTCTGCTAATGTGTTGGTTTGGTCTTAAATGTCATTCCTGATGGTCTTAAAAAGTCTTGAAAAGGTCTTAAATTTAACTTACTGAAACGTGCATGAACCCTGCATTCATAAAATGGTTAACAATAAATATATTTCAAATTCTGTAAAAAAGTTTTTCAAATCTCATACATTCATATTTTATTCACAATGGAATGTAAGAAACTTTGCTGGTGCCTGTCCAGCTCTCACCATTTTAAAATATTATGAAGGCAACACATCTCTATGTATACTTTTCCACATGAATGTTTTTTCCAGATGTGTAATTTGCCTATGTCATAAGCACTAATGTACGCCCATACCATCAGAGAGGCACAACATTGACCAGCACGCTATGCTGTTATAAAAGTTGAATTTGCCGACCACAGATTGTTTTTCCCCCACATTCTGCCTCCGTTTATTTTAAAGGAGCTTTGGCTGAGATGGGATGAAATTTTGACTTTCATCCTTGTCCTTTGCACACAGACTTTTCTTTACAATCTTGAAATCGTTTGACATTATGAACTGTAGAACTCAAAGTCTTCCCAAATTTCCTTTGAGAATCATTGTTCTAAAATTGTTCAGCTGTTTTTAGAGGCAGTTTTTGTGGACAGATAAACTTCTGCCCATCTTACTACTGAGTAACATTCCTTTCTTAGACGCTCTTTTTATAACTGATTCTCTTATCGTCTTGTTACCAATTGGAAAATGCTTCTCCAGCACTTTTTATTCATACCAAATTCATCAGGCCCCAAGCACATCAAATAGGTTTCTGAAATTTTCAAATTTCTTCCGTTTTTATTTACAAAGATTAGAATGTCACAATATTTTCAGAATACAAGCTGTACAAAAACTTAGTTAATACGATTTCAGCTCTAAACCCTAACCTCTGGCTGTTTTGCTCTGTCTGTAAAGCCTAAATTTGATCTAAGTTTAAAATCCCAACTCAAAGATGGCAGTATTTCTTTAGACATCAGATTTAAAGGAAGTGGATGTGATGCATCTGTTCACATTAGCATCCCTCTCAGTGGAGCCTGTGGACAGCTGCAGGGCCCAGACTCTTATCGGATCACAACACGTAAGTATGGGATAAATTCAAATATGGTATGGCTCTTCTGGACATTCTAAATTTCATCAGGCCAACTAAATTAAATTAAAAGGAGTTAGTTTGTTTTTTTCTCAGTGTGGGTTTGTGATACTCAGAAAAATATAGTCACAATTTTACAAATAGAGTTCCTGTTTGGTGTTACGCAATGCAGCACAGCTTTACAGAAAAGGTATAAATGGATTTATTTATGCAGCATCTACACAATATATAAACATTTAATCAGTTAACTCTTGTTTTTGTGTAGGGCCAAACATGTCTTTTTTTGGAAGGGCAAAGTCTCATTTGTTCATGAAAGGACCTAAAACACTTCTAGGATCCTGTATGGGGTCCAATATATGGTAAAATACATCATTTTAGACAACATTTTTATGTTGTTAATATAACTTTAATCTCAATCTTTTGATTTTATTCAACATTTTAATGTTAGCACATCGACTAAAATCTATAAAATTTTGACTTCTGTCTCATAGCAACTTTATTCTTGATCCTGGAAAACAAACAAAATCAACTTTGTCATTGTTTTCCCCTTATTCGATGTGAAATATACACTTTAAAGACCTGTGTTTTTGAAAACTTGTGACAAAGCAAGACTTAATCATGCAAAAGTGTTAAAATACAGGAAGTGAACTTACTAACCCATTTTAAGCCTTGGTTTTAAATTAATATATTTGATTTGACAATTAGTCTGTTTTACCACTTATCCTTGAGTAACAACATATAAAATCTGACTGCTGTAGATCAATTGTACATTATTTATTCAAATGAACAAAAAACTAAATCTCCTCAGCTCCTGTCACCAAAGCAACAACTGTCTTGGTTCTGGTTGAAGACAAAAAGGAAGTATTGTGGGGGCATCTGCAAAGTAATTGAAGACCAGTTGTAAGATGGACAGGCTGATTACAGGGTGTCAGCTCCCACATCTCCCTATCATTGCAAGTCATTGAGCTGTCTTCCAGCCTGCATCACAGGCAATCAGCACAAAGGTTTCTGGGATCGTATTGAAAAAAAGAACAAAAAAAAAAGATGCTTGTTGCTTCTCTGTTCATTCTCAGCTGTCATGGCAATAAAATGAAATCACGTGTTGACCAACCAAAAACCTTTTTCTCCAAATGCACCCTGTTTTAAATTCACCCAATGGTAATGGGGCTGAAAATCATCCATCCATCCATCCATCCATTAGCTGCTGCTTGTTCTGTAGTCGAGTCGTGAGGGCAGCAGCTTGAGCAGGGAGGCCCAGACATCTCTTTCCACAGCCACCTCTTACAACTCATTCCCAACTCAGCCAAGAAACATAGTCTTTCCATGTCTTTGGTCTTCCTCAGGTCTCTTCCCAGTTAGACATGCCTTGAACACCTACCTAAGAAGGTCCAGGAAGCATCCTCATGCCCGAACCAGAGTCTCTCCGAGACCAAATGTCTCACCCTGCCTCTAAGAATGATAGGAGAATACAGGCAGTCAAATAACTCATTTTGACCACCTGTATCCATGATCTCATTCTTTCCGTCACTACACAGTTTGTGGCCATAGGTGAGGACGGGAACGTAGATCGATCAAAAAGCTTCTCTTTACAGCTTAGCTCTCTCTTCACTATAACCGACACACAGTACAATATTGTGGAAGTTGCACCAATTTGTCGATCTCATGCCCCATTATTCCCTCACTCATTAACAAAACCCATACTCTAACTCCTCCACTTGAGGCAACACCTCACTTCCAACACGGAGAAGACATCCCACACTTTTCCCACTGAGGACCATGGTTTCAGACCTGGAGGTGCTGATCCTCATCTCAGCCGTTTCACTCTCAGCTGAGAACTGCTCCAGTTAGAGTGGAGATCACAGCATGATGACACCAACAGGACCACATCGTCTGCAATAGCAGAAACTGACAACATTCTCATTACCATTTTTTTTTTAAGTAAACCACATTTTAAAAAGCATTATTCAGCCAATATTACAGATTCGAGGTTTAGATAAATGCCTGCCCAATACATTCTGGATAATCTTAAAAATGACAGAATTCAGCTTATAAAAGTGATTTTACCTAAAAACAATATTATGAGAGTTACGTATTTTACTGCTAAGTTATAAACTTTAAAAAGAGTTTTTTTTGACAGCCCATCACATACAGAACAAATTCAAATGTGATAACAATCAATAGGAACAAACATTTGTAATATAATTGTTAGAAGCAAAGTTGTGCCAAATGCAAGGTAATATTTTTTAAACCACAAAGGTTTCAATGACAAAAACACATCAGTAGTCGAGCTGAATCTCATTGGGCAGAACTAGAAAGACTGAGCAACAGAAATGTCATACGACAGAAAAAAAGGAATTCTGGAAGAATAAAACTAACCGATGCTGTTCCTCTGTTTTTGTGTACGGTACATTTTAGGACAGAAGCTTCACATGATCAGTGCTGAAAACCAATACTTTGTACATCACACTTCTCTACAGATAGTTACATTTAAATGTGTTAGTTCAGTGTTTACCCTTTTCCACAGAAAATTGAGGCTTGTTTTTTATCCAGTGTCCAAGTATCCAAGGAAGTTTGTACAATACCAACATAAAAAAGCACTAATGTTGCTTAGGATCAATGTTCTTTACGATGTTGGTAATGAAGCCATATGTATTAATGGTAAGCCAGCCAGGAGTTTATTACATTACATTGGAACAATGGCTAAAGTGTTTTACATGGTTAGACAATCTTTTAACAGCGATTAAAAGTATGAGCCGCCTTCTTACTTCTCTCTGACGTCAAACTGATATAATTAACAAAACATTGTTCACATGAATAGACACTGTTTTCACAGATAAACATGGTTACTTGATAATAGCAGACATTCTGCCTCTGAACATGTCTGGATCCACACAGGGACATTTTGACCTCCGATTTTATTATCAACAAACTTAATGTTATTTTCTGTTTTCAAATATTCAGACTTCTACAGGATTCTTTTTTTTAATGCCATGTTGCCATGTGCAAAATCTTTCAACCCTCTAAATAAACATTAAGTACGACAAAGTGACAAAAGTCTCACAGCCTTGAAAACCAAAATAAACCTGGAAAGATGTCAACTCATTTCACCAGATTTGACTCCTAAATGAATGGAGAGCAGAGGAACACACGTCAGCACTAATGTGCCTTTTATGTTTTTAGAACCAGAAGCAGACAGACAGCAAACATTATGCACTTTAATTATGATCAGTTGTCATGTTCAACTTGAAAGCGGTTGAGCAACTGCAGAAAAGTTTTCATCAAAGGCCATGTACATCATTTTTCTTAGATGTTGCCAAAAGAAAAAAAATAAAAGAAAGACAAAATGTAAAAAGAACAAAGTGTGTGATCTTTGTTTTTAATTTATTCCTACAAGGATTTAGCTTTCAAAGTCTACAGACCAACCTGTTTTTAGTTTTTATTTATACATTTTTGATCTAAATAAAAAAGTTAGATTAAAATAGTTCTTTAAAGCAAGATTTCATACCGAGCCATCCAGTGTCATTGGATAAAAAAGTTTAATGCATGGCCATGAAATAATAGCTTGTGGCCACAAGATAAATATTGCAGTCATTCCATTCAGAGACTGTTAATTGTTTAAATGGACAAGTTTGAAATAATTTCATTTTCTTTTACTAAAGAAATGAATGACATACTTCAGTCACTTGTGGTTAGCTATAAAGTATATCTTAGCATTATATGTTGTAAGACACGTAACAACCGGAGGAGATTTTGTCTAAAAAGATTTAATTTTTAAGCTCAGCACTTAAAAGGGGCTCCTCTCTCACCCATTGCCTTTGCTGCTGAAGGGGTCACGTCACATTCAAGAACACAGAAAATAAAAGCGTTTCTGACACACACCTAGGCGGTTCAGTGTCATCTCATAAATTCTAGTACTATGAAAAATGAAATGTTTAGATTGAAATATGGAGATATCCTGTTTGGATTAAACATAATAAGTGTGGGGTACCTTTGAACAGTTTAAAACAAAAACAGGGTATTCATATATAATCTGACTTCAATGTCTGTCTTTCATAGACATGGCTACTCAAAATTGTGACCATGCATTAAATGTACTTTATTTTGTCATCAATGCATGTTCCAATTCAATGACGAAATTTGCATTTGACCCATTGCATGTGAGAAACACCCAACTGGAGCAGCAGGCAACCATTTAGGCGGCTGGGGAGCAGTTGGGGGTTAGGAGTGTTGCTCAAGGACAACATGGGCATAGTGGGGAGTTGAAACTGCAACTTTCTGATTCCAAGTCAGCTACCCTACCATTGTTCAACAGCCAACTCCCAACAATTTTAGTGTTAGTGTTGACTGGCCACAAGTGGCCACAAGTTATCTCATGACCATGCCTTAACTAATATGTGGCCACATGTTATCGTATGGCCACACCTTAACTAACATGTGGCCACAAGTTATTATCGTATGGCCACACCTTAACTAACATGTGGCCACAAGTTATTATCGTATGGCCACACCTTAACTAACATGTGGCCACAAGTTATTATTGTATGGCCACACCTTAACTAACATGTGGCCACAAGTTATTATCGTATGGCCACACCTTCACAAAAAGTGTGTTGTTAATGGTTCTTCAGCTGTTGCTTTCTCCACCAAGATTTAAGGATTAATCCAAATTTGAAGTGGTTTAATCTTCTCCATCTTTATTGTTTTTTATGCTACAAACCCCAGACATTCTGCAGTTTCAGATCAGTGCTGTGCCTCCAGTCAGCAGCTACAACAACAATGGAGCCCATTGCGCTTGGAGTTAAAAATAAAGCAAGCATATATCTTAGTCTTACATTTCATGTCCCTTTTCTAAAGCAACTGAAATATATTGACTCCCCCACTGCAGAACACCTGGCACAGCTGGGTTTTGGAAGCCTTTGGTTTGCTTTTAATTTTTGTAAATGCGTCAATGCAGTCAGACTGATGAATTTTCATGAAGTGAAAACAAATAACCACACAATCACCTATTGTATCACCAACTTGAACACCAATTGTTAATAGTATTTTGGATATTATTGTTGGCACACAACATAAAACCCAGTGGCCAAAACAAGAATTATTCTTAAAATGAAAACAAAAACAAACAAAAAAAAAAAAAAACAGTAAAGCACAGCTGTTGCCCATCACCTTTAAAAAGTGCTTTTTGGCAGATCTCCTCAATGAGTAAGGCCATTGGCTAAAAATATCTCACACAATGCACTTGCAACCACATATCAAGAACAACTTTGGTTTGCTCCAGTACCACTGCTAAGAGAACATTAAACAGTGACGACCAAACTTAGGACATTCACATGGAAATATCTTGGCTGTATTGTTTCATGGCATTAATATTTTTTTCTTCCATGTTTCTTTTTATTTTCTTTTTTTGTACAACAAAATATATATCCTCTGAAGGGTTAACCTGCATGGCTGGTGTCCTGTTAATCATAATCCTCATATTCTGGATCCATGTCTTCACCTTGGTAGTATGTACCCTGTGTAGAGTAGGACCTTGTCTTCATTGAGCAGTTGGTGTCCATCAAGATTGCCTTAAAAACAAAACCAAACAGGAATTCAAAGCTGTTGTTTATATTTTAACATGAAAAAGGAGTTAAGGCTATCAAGCCACTTTGCAAGCATTCATTCAATTTTGCATATAGGCACTGAAACACACACAAAATAAATGCACAGATTTCGTCTCTAAGGCGAAGAGGATCCTCAAACACCACCTCCCTCCTGGTCACCAGCTGCTCAGCCTGCTGCCCTCCAGCAGAGGTTACAGGAGCATTAAGAGCCGCACCAACAGACTCAAAAATTTTTTTTTCCCATCCGGACTCTAATTACCTGTGAAACTCTTAACGTGCAACGTTTTTAGAAATACATTCATGCCTTGAGATGCATGAATACATGTTTCCAACGCATTTTACGTTTGAAGGCATGTACTATAAAACGTAAAACTATGGTAAGCAGATAGTGCGTGGTCACGCAAACATACATCATCCAAAGACTAGACGTATCAGTTAACAGCCGTTTTATGCAGCCTACCCAGACTTTGAAGGGTGTGGTCTCTGTGGGCCTCGGTCTACATGGGCTGCAAATGAGACACAGTAATACCCTAAAAGATAGGCCCCCTCATCTATTACTTGCTGGGGTATTCAGATATGTCATTTTCCTTTTTCTTTCTGAAATAAGAAATGTCCTAAGCCTTTTGACAATATTCATTTAGTCCATTATGTTAGGTAACTTACTGGATGTGTAATATTCTCACTAGTATTCTTATGACCAATATATGTTGATGTTTCTTTGTTTTTCATTGGTATTTATAGGTTTTTAAAGTCCACACTAAATGTTAAATTATTACACTAAATGTCTTATTTTTTTGCACTAAATGTTTGCATCATCACTATTTTTTATAATCACTGAAGAGGGCATTCTTAAATGAATGCTTGTGTTTTTATGCATGTTGCTGTTGTCCTAAATGTTTTAACTAACCTTTCTAATACAGTCAGTTGACGCCCTTTTTTATTTTCACTGTGCAGAAAATGTGCAATGACGAAGACTATTCTGTTCTATTCTTGCACTGTTTACTGAAGTTTATTATGAAAGAAGAATAAAGATAATGCACACATCTCATCTACACTACAACTCTTTTCAGGCACATGCATATAAATATTGATGTGTTACATCTGACACCTCATGCTTATAAAACTGGGTTGTTCTCTGACTGAACTGAGCACCCCAAGTGAAACTGTATCAGATCAGATGACCCAGAAAAAGAGATAAAAATAAAGATAAAGAGGAAAAAAGCAGAGGAGGTGAACAGCTGGGGTAAAGCAAACAGCGTAATGGGGTTAGTGAGTCAATGAGTGCTGCATGAAGACAAACAAATGGATGTCATTGAGGCATTATGTGCTCCTGATGACACCTACTATACCAGGAAACACCACAAAGGTGGGGAAAGGGCTTGAGCAGGTGTTTCTGTTTGTCTTTGTGTGGGCAAGTTTTATCAATGAAATGACGATGGGACAAATGATTGCAGGGTTTAAAAATGTGCACAGAACAATCCACAGATTTTATCCATGTTTAAACTCAGCCTTTCCTTGATAAAGTCCTGACTGTCATTCTAACAAATGTTCAACTTCAGTCTTTCTTACTGGAAGCAGCACACTGAGTGTTCTCTTCATTTTAAAAAGTGATGAACAGAAAATAAAAAGAGGTCATGTTCACATTTTTTGGCAAAATGTTTCATATTTTCAACAAATCAAATAGCTTCTGAAACTTGAAAGGTGCATTACCTCTGGTTCAACTCTCAGATGTTTGGATTGTTATGCATGTCGATCATGTCCATTTTTCTGTGTTCATGTAAAATTTTAGTCTGGTAAAATCCAGCCCCTTGTTCTAGTTTAAAACAATTGGATCTGATTTACCCAATCGCTAACATTTGGCTGTGACGTATGCAGTGCGCTAGCTCGACCATGAAGGAAGCTAAGCTAAGAAGCTAACTGGAAATTGTGTGCGCTGTCAACAACCATCCCCTACTGGGAAGAGAGAAGAACCGAGCTGAATGAGATGGTTGTAAATGAGTGCTGCAGGCTTTGTGAGACAGATTTATTATAATTTGGAAGCCTTTTCAACACGGATTGAATGACTTAATTCACTTCGTGCCATTAAACTACAGACAGACTAAAACAATGCAGAAAATCGACTTCATCGTTCAAAACTCCTCCTTCTGTTCGTTGATTGGCCTGGTTGAAATTCTAACGGAGAAATCCTTGTCTATGGGAGAAATCCCAGACAGAGCAGAGAAGAAAGACTGGAATTGAGTGAAACTGTGTAGGAAGGCGAGGGCCAGGCTAGTAAAACCTGAAATAAAATTTTGAATCTTACAATTTTCTCTTCCTGTCCTGGTGGATTCCTGAGGAAGAGGCAGAGAGGAGCGAAGAAAATATCCACTATTCCAATGATGGTCATCAGCCAGGGGAAGCCAATGCTCTGAGCTATGGATCCTCCAATGGATGGACCTGTCACAGGAAATAACATTAGTCTGAGATCTGCATTACTGGACAGGTACCTGAGACATTCATGTATTACTTTTATTTTTTTACATTATTTTAACATAATATGAATTAAAGTCATTTAAAAGAAATACTCAATCATACTCATAAAGGAATAAATTAGCATAATTATGTTTATAATCAATAATATAATATATATAATTATCATTTTTTCTGTTTAACCTTCTCATAAATCAAACCATTAATCATTGGAGATCAGGATTGAATTCTAATGCTTTTTAGCTTAAATTCAAGTGTCATGAAGTGCATTTTTCCATGTTAGTTTTTTTTACTGTTTAACCTGACAGTGGTGACAAGAGTCTCATTATAAGTTGTGTTACTGTACAGAAATATAAAGGGGGACTGGGGTCAAGTGTTGAAGAAGGAAGGTTCAAGATGGTCCTTTATCTTCTTTAAATATTCAAAGCTTTACAGTGTGTTCACTCATATTTCTATTTGGTCTTCATGAGATCTGCACTACAAAGCAAGAGAAGTGTTGAGGGAATTCCAGGTTCGGTTCATGATTTTCAGTCTCAAGAAGCGAGTGCACTTCTTACTCTGCTTTGTCACTTTGGTAATTTTTGCTCTTCTGAAGTGGAATAAGGGACCGAACATGTCAACATAATGCCTCTCAAGATAATTTGTAAGGAAATTAGCTTGAAGAAAATAATGACACTATTGAAGAACGGTGGATTTTTTTCAGTCTCTCAGTTAAATAGTTCTGTTTGACTTTGAGACTTCAGCAGAACCAAACACTTAGAAAACACAGAAAACTTTAAATTTGTTTCAACCTATCTGTTTTTGCAGTAAAAAGTAAAATCCTTGATGTTTCAGTTTGAAGAATAAAAGTGCCTGAGTGCATCAGCTCATCATATTATCCCATATTGTACCTTGGTGTTTATTTCCACAGTGATCTTGTAAAATGTTTGAATTAAAATCATGAGTTAACACTGAATGTTTTGTTATAGAGAGTGGAAATTAACTTGTTTTAAAAAAGCCCATTCACTGGACTAAACTGTTTATTTAACGACCATCAGTGGTAAATGGGTGAATGACTGTAGAGAAGACCATTATAGGATCCGATGGGGCTTGATAAAGCTGCATATAAGTTCTGTCCATTTACCATTATCATTTAAAACAGAACTGCATTAGAAAATATGAAACCTTGTCCACATTACTCTAGATATGTTTTTTCTTTAAATATAGATTTTTTGGTTTGTTTGCACCTCCTGTCCACACAGATTGAGTGTTTGGTGCGTATAGGAAGATAAAAACAAAAAACCTTCCAAAGAAAGCATGTTTTAGAGTAAACTGGACATGTAGAGATTTTCAGAAACAAAAACACTAAATTAGAAACAGTACTGAACCTGCTTTAAAAATAATTTGCTACCATTACCTCATTTTATTCTGATCCTGTCACAATTAAACTTTAATCACATGCAAAACCTTTAATGAGAGATAATTATATAATGATAAAAAAATGAAAATGAAAAAAAAAAACATTAAACAAGTTTGGAGATAAGGATAAGTTAAGAGAATGTTTCTCTGTATTTTGGCATGTCGATGTGGACATTCTTGTCATCTAATAGAATGGTTTGTTTTTTTGTTTTTTCGCATTTTTTTCCATTTTTATGATTACAAATGGTCTTCTGATTCCAGCTCAGTCTGTTTTACATGAACCTGAGATCTGCAGTAAAAAATATTGGGTTAACATAGGATGATAAAATCTTCATTGTCAGGGTTAGTTGAGCTGGATGAACTGTAGTAGAGACTCCTGCTCCAGCTTCATCTACAACAGATCCAGTTCCCAACAACTATTTGATAAAACATCTTAAAACACCAATATTCTTTAGTTAAAACATCTGTTTGTATTTCCATCAAACTAATATAAAAAAATCCTTGTTAAATGTAGAAATTAGTGTGATTTAAAATTGCAATTTTAATGCAGCATTAAAACTATAACTTATACACTGACATTTGTTATTGGACTGTAAGTTTCCTGCTTACCCAAAGCAAATCCCATGCAGAAAGCCACATCAGCAATGGCGTACACACTTCCATACACAGACACGTGTCGCAGGTCCACCAAGTACCCCATTATAGGCATCATAGACGAATCTACCATACCTGTAACACAAAGTTATCAATGGCTCCATGTACAGACGGTATTTAGCAGTAGAATTAGTGGATTTAACAGACGTACCAATCGCAAAACCAACACCAAAGTTGGGAAGAATTAGACCATAGATGTCACTGGCAAATGGAACCTAAAATTAAAAAAAGTTTATTTTTTGCTTTATTTTCCTACACTGTAACAAATTGCTGTATAAAAACGGCCAAAACTGAACAGAATCATACTGTTTCTATTGAAAACGGTACTGCACCATGAAAAACAATGCATTCTGGGCAATTATTACTGTTTTTAATAAAATACTGTGTACTGTGAGTAGCATTGCATTTTGGGAATGATGTTAGATTCAACGGCAAGGAAGCTGTCTTTAAACAGAACGCTACTGTATTTCTCAAGAAGACACGTCGTGACATGTGGAAGCAACCTCTAGAATTTTC
>JARVJO010000001.1:41633640-41643763 GCA_031762555.1 Cynodonichthys magdalenae
CCAGGGAGGCTCAGAAGTGTGATCCCCCTATAGTTGGAACACATTCTGCGGTCCCCCTTTTTAAATAGGGGGACCACTACCCCAGTCTGCCAATCCAGGAGAACTGCCCCCGATGTCCAACGCAACCCCACAACATCCAGAGCCCTAAGGAACTCCAGGCGAATATCATCCACTCCCTGCGCCTTGCCTCCAAGGAGCTTTTTAACCACCTCGGTGACCTCGGCACCAGAGATTGAAGAGCCCAACCCAGAGTCCCCAGGCTCTGCTTCCTCATGGGAAAATGTGTCGGTGGGATTGAGGAGGTCTTCGAAGTATTCCCCCCACCGACCCACAACGTCCCGAGTTGAGGTCAGCAGCCCACCATCCCCACCATAAACAATGTTGGTGGCGAACTGCTTTTCCCCCCTGAGATGCCGGGTGGTGGACCAGAATCGCCTCGAAGCTGTACGGAAGTCTTTTTCCATGGCCTCTGCGAACTCCTCCCATGCCTGAGTTTTTGCCTCGGCAACCACCCGAGCCGCAATCCGCTTGGACTGCTGATACCTATCAGTTGCTTCCGGAGTCCTACAGGCCAAAAAGACCCAATAGGACTCCTTCTTCAGCCTGACAGCATCCCTCACTGCCGGTGTCCACCAGCGGGTTCGAGGATTGCCGCCACGACAGGCACCGACAACCTTACGGCCACAGTTCAGGCAAGCAGCCTTTGATAATGGAGGCACGGAACATGGCCCACTCAGACTCAATGTCCTTCACCTCCCCCGGAACGTGTTCAAAGTTCTCCCAGAGGTGTGAGTTGAAGTTCCGTCTGACGGGTGACTGCCAGATGTTCCCAGCAGATCCTCACTATACTTTTGGGTCTGCCAGGTCTGACCGGCATACTCCCCCACCACCAGAGCCAACTCACCACCAGGTAGTGGTCAGTTGACAGCTACGTCCCACTATTCACCCGAGTGTCTAAGACATGCGGCCGCAGATCAGATGAAACGACAACAGAGTCGATCATTGAACTGCGGCTTAGGGTGTCCTGGTGCCAAGAGCACAAATGGACACCCTTATGTTTGAACATGGTGTTCGTTATGGACAATGCATGACGAGTGAGAATGTGAATGTGAAACATATGAATGTGTGTATCATGCACTCTAAAAATGAAATGTTGGATTTACTTAACCATGTTATGTCAACTGGTTCCAATTAACTGGTTCCAATTAACTGAGTTAAGTAAATTCAAAGCAACATACTGTAGCATCATACACTGTTCTTTGGTTAAAACTGGTATATTGCTTTGAATTTACTCAACTCAGTTAAGTGGGAGCAGTTGACATAACATGGTTAAGTAAATCCAACATTTCATTTTTTAGAGTGTGTATGAATGTAGCATAAGGCACTTTGGAGTCCTTGGGCTTGATTAATTGCTATACAAGTTCAAGCAATTTAACCTTTGGACAGCATTACCAGAAAAATACTTTGGTATGGATCACATTGGCCAAGAGGCCAGGTTGTTGTATTGTGTCACAGTGGCCCATCTTTTGTGTATGAGGTTACCCACTTGCTGTGAAGATTCAAGCATGATAGAACCCCATGGCACCTGCCATCCAGACTGAAGTATTGGACTCCAACAACAACCTGTCTCATGTCTCAATGACAGCTATCAGAGAATTACATTTTCTTACCCACCCAAGCTAAGGTTTGCCATTGCCACCCTCAGCACATATGACTGCATTTGGAGTGGTATCATAGCCTGGAGATAAACGTAATATGTTTAGTGATTTAACTCAATTTTGCTGTTACCACAGATGTGTAGAATAAATGCGATGTTCAAAATGGTATGTCTGAATAAAAGCAGGAATCCACTGGATTCCTTCTTCAGAACTTTATTCTTGGCTTCTGACTCCAATCAGTTTCAGCGGTGCACAGCACAACAAAGGCCTCAGCCTCAACGTTTATGTCAGACGTCAGAACGTAACTAACTTTTGTTTATACAGACAGAAAGAACACATCGATAACACACACACCAACTCTCTGTCTGTTTTAACCTTACTTGCAATGATCAGAAAGTTTAAAGTACAATACTGCATCAAACATTCAGTTAATCAATTACAAAATTTCCTGCAGATGTGTGTGAGTTTGGTGGCAGAAAGGGGAGAAGACAGGTTCTGCCAGTGTTGGGGAGATAATGACGGTATTACCCTGGCATCATGATGAGACTCCTGGTCAGCCCTAGTGGTTATTTTGGGGGACCACATCAATGACATCCTGACATGTCTTATCCCTCTTGAGGTAACACCCTGGTACAACTGTTCAACAAGACAACGCTGGTCCACATGGAGACCCTGCAACAGGTCAACTTGTTGCAGGAGAGGCTGCAACAGTTCTAAATGTCTGTTCCACTCTGAATTTCTTCTTCTATGCAGGGGAGCCACATAGCAGTGTTCTGTACCCATAACTCTGTTATCCATTTGATCTGATATTGTAATCACTGCAATAACCTCATAACTTTTAAATTCATGCAGTTTGATTTAATTTCCATGTCTCCATCTGGTTACTTTTGTTAGTTACCGAGTTTGTTTGACATGATAAATCCGGACTGCTTATATGATGGAAAAGTAACGTCTGCTTTATTCTCTGTGTCCTTTTTAGAATAGGATACCAACTTCCAATATTTGTTGGCTTCTGTATCATGTTCCTCTCTACTATCGGTAAGTTTGATCAAATTTGTTTTTATTATAAAAAAACTCACAACGCTTTCCTTGTGCCTAGTGGTTCATCATTTATATTTTTGTTTTTATTTCTTTTTCTCTTGTGAAGTGTTCGCCTTCTCATCGAGCTATGCTTTGCTGTTTCTGGCCAGATCGCTGCAAGGTGTGGGCTCGTCCTGTTCATCGGTGGCTGGTACGGTCTTGTTGTTTTCGGTTTTATCCCTAGAACTAGTAAGCTCTCATCAGTCTAGTCTACTGTTTTCCAATTAATAGCCATGTTAAGTTTCCTTGAACTTACATTGGTAGGTTTTGGTACAATAAAGTACTTTCTTTTAAGCAGTAAACTATAAGTTGTTGTATTCACTATGTCACTATTTGCACAGTGTCATTATTAAGATACCAGCTCAGCTCAGTCTTCTGAAAGTAATTTTGCTGTTTTACTGAAAATACGATCAGGAATGATTTGGTGCTGTTTGGAGTCTTGTGTCTCACAGCACACAGGTGCAGGTATATGTAAATATAATCCATTTCTACCACAGCTTTCCTCAACTCACCCACAAACTCTGTAAGCAAGTATTCAATTTAATGATCAAAACCTGGCATTTTACTTTTCCAAACCAAAACATTAATATATATTTTTTTATTTGGATTTAAAAACAAATAGTCAACATCTCATTGTCAGTACACAAATGTGTTTAAGTAAATGTACTGCAACTAAAAGTCAAAACACATTTTTTCCAGTTAAGTGACATGTTTTAAATTTTTCAAAATCATGATGGAAAATGAAGAATAATGGCAGAATAGTAATAATAAAAGTATTTCAGTTCTGTGCATTAACACCCTTACAAAGTACTCTACAAATAATAAATAGTGTAATCATTAAACTAAAATAAGTGATGAACTCCTAAACAAATAGTGTGGTTTCTATAAGCAATCATAATAGTATATGAGTCAAAATTCACAGGACACTTGTTTATTTCAGAAAATTACATATTTGAATACCTCAGCAAGTTCTGGAATTGAAGATTGAAAGATTGAAGCTGTAATATATTATGACCATATGACCACAGACTTACACACACACACATTAACACATCTGTGTTGTCAGGTATGGGAATGCTCGCCAGTGTGTACACCGATGATGAGGAGAGAGGTCACGCCATTGGGATCGCTTTAGGAGGTCTGGCGTTAGGAGTGTTGGGTATGTAGGATTCAAAGTGGAGTCTTGTTTCAAGACCAAGATCCCTAGCCAGTGTGAAGGTACAAAACCATGCATACACATTCTCCTGCACACTAACTGCTGCTGATATAAACCAGGACTACATGCATTTATGAAGCAGTTTAGGCCTGATGTGGTGAAGTAGATGGAAATGGAAAAATCAATTAAAACAAGTTTTTGTAAGTGTTCCTATTTATTTGTGAATACTATAATTAACTGTAGTCTTGTGTAATGGTTGTGTTTGAGGAAGGCCGCTCTTAGTTTACAAACCAGAATATAGAAAATGTTCGTTTTTGTTTTTTTTTGTGAATGGTGATTAGCCTGAAAGCTTTTAATCTTTATTCATCTTGTGAAAAAATGTTTATGAAAAGTTTTGGTCAATATGCTTCCAACCAAAATCAGGTTTATAGGTTTGACTTCAGTTATTGCCTGTGACAACAATCTACACTCAGTACCCTATAATAATAAAGTGAAACAATAGTTTAACATTTCTTTTGTATAAGTACATACATTAGTACTCAGATCTTTACATAGTGCTGAGGTAAATGACCTTTTGAAGTATCATCCCCACAGTATGATGCTGCCACCACTGTGCTTCACTGTGGTGGTGATTTAATCCCAGCTCCACACAGGATCTGGAGCTCAGGCAGACTGACCATCAGGTTCTCACTAAGACCCTTCTCTCTGGATCGCTCAGTCTGTCTGAGCGACCAGCTCTTGGGAGAATTTTGGTTATCTCATACTTCATCCATTTGATAACTATAGAGGTCGCTGAGTTCTTGGAAACTAGAAAATGTTTTTGTAGAATTTCCCAGATATTCCCCCAACATAGCAAAATTAAGTGATGGGGTATGAATACGTACTGAAGCATCTGCATCTGTCGCTGTTGTTGCACCTCATGGAGCAACTGGAGTGATTCTTATACTTTTTTACCACAAATCAACCAGCCTGTCCTCCTCCACAGTTGGTCCCCCCTTCGGCAGTGTGATGTATGATTTTGTTGGGAAAACGGCTCCTTTTCTTATTCTGGCTTTCCTGGCTGTATTTGATGGAGGTACAGTTGCACTTTTTACTGCGTCCAAAATAACTTGTGGCTGTAAATAAATAGTAGGTTTTCCCTTTGTTAAAAGTGTTATCTGAATATTAAAGGGTTACTTTGTGTTACTTTATTGTGTTTTTGCAGCCCTGCAGCTCGTTGTTCTTCAGCCTACCAAAGTGGAACCAGAAGTAAGTAGGATTACAAACAGTAGGTAAAAAAAACAATTGGTTTAAATGAAAAAAATTAATTGGTTTGTTGTGTGATTTTTTTGTTCTTTCACAGAGTCAGAAAGGGACTCCACTGTTGACACTTATGAAGGATCCATACATTTTAATCGCAGCTGGTAAGACAATAAAAGCATCACACCTGATTCAGTCCCAGTGAGTTTATTATGTAGTCAGTTTTTGTTTTTTCTTTCAATATTTTAAAACGATTGTCTTTGAACCAATAAAAAAGCAATGGGCATCAGGATGTTTTTGTTTTAAGACATCAGAAGAAGACAAAAAAATCAAAGATTTGAAATTTTCATAAAGAAAGAAAGAGACTCTGAACAAACTAATGAGCTAATTGCTAGTCTAAATGAGGTCAAGATGAAAGCTGATTGGTCTTAAAATCAGTCCAGTATTAAAAATGTCACAACAGTTCATGACAACATTGTTATCTAGCTGCTTTCATTATTATTTGTGCTTACAAATAACTTGTTTTTCTATGCAGATATATGTATAAATATATTCTATGTCAGGTTATTCAACTGATGGCCTGTGGGCAACTTACCACACACAGATTACTTCAATCTGGCCCACCAATGAGTTCATCATTTTTTTAAATCTTGAATGATAAATATGTCAGTCTGAGTATTATATAGATGATTTATGACAGGATTCTATGACTCAGTCAGCCTCGCAATGATTAAATTTAGTTTAAAAATAGATTTTAAATAATAAAAATTATATTCTTTTTTATTTAAAATCTAATTTATTTTAAACCAGTAAAAAACTGAAAGTAGACAGTATTTCTGTAATTGCTGGATGTCCGGCCCCTGAGCTGTTGGGTCTCAGTAACTGTGGACTCTGGAACATTTCAGTTGAATAGCCCTGCTCTAAATATACTGTATATGCAATGGGAAATCAATGATGTGAAAATGTTTGTTTATTTAAGTAAGAAAACATTTTGTTGGATTTTTCATTGAAGGGGGAAGTTAGAGCTAAACTTGAACATATTTATAAGGTACGGTTTGTTCCTCTTATCTGAGGATGATGACAGATTTCTCTCACTGACACAACCTGATGTTTGCACAGCTGAACTGGTTATATTTATGTTCCATCATCCTGCTGCGTTACCTGCAAAAATACTTTATTAATGTCTAAAATAACAAAAAATAAATTCCAGTTGTGGAAACATTGTCAGTTATCATGTGATTATTTTATTTTTATTTTTTTAGTACAGGTGATGCTAATGTTGTACAGATTGCATGAGGAAGCCTTTTTCAACACATCAGTACAAAGTCAAAACGTTAACAAAGAGCAGACTGTGTTTGTGTCTGTCCGCATGCAGGGGCTGAAAGAATAACACATTAGCACCGAAGAACACAAACAGATCATAATTGACGCTGAACACACTTATCTTTAATCTTCATCCCCAGGTGCCATTTGTTTTGGAAATATGGCCATCGCCATGATGGAGCCCACGCTGCCAATCTGGATGATGGAGACCATGTGTGCCAGGAAATGGCAACTAGGTATTTACAAAGCCCTACTCAGTACACTGAAGAAAAGCAGCTACTGCACACATCATATGTTTTACAGTAAAGAAACAAACATGAAATAGGGCGATACAAAGTCATGAGTACTCTTCCAAATAAAAAAGCAAAGAGCTACTAACATACCAAACTGTTGCTCAGTATGTGTAAAACTGTGTGTTGGCTTTATGTTGGCTTTATGATTCTATGAGTTGCATTGAAATCCATCAAGTAATACATGACATATTTTGCTAACAGGTATGGGCAAAAACCATAATCCCCCTTTAGCTTTTGGTCAGGGTTGAGAAAATCCATATATATTTTTAATTGAAAACTGGTTCCACAGAGCTCAGGAACTCAGACTGGGGCGAAGCTTCCAACAAGACAATGACCCAAACACACAATGAAGACAACACAGCAGTGAATGTGTTAGAGTAGACCAATCAGACCTTGACTTGAACGCTGGCAAATATCTAAAGAGAGACCCTTAAAATGGCTGCACAAACTGTCCACACCCAACCTGACTAAGCTTTGGAGGATTTGTAAAAACAGATTAGAAAATCCTCCAATCTGTGTGCACAAACCTTGAAAAGATTTGATGCTGTGACAGCAGCCATAGGTGCTTCAACTTAGTACTACGTAGAGTCGGAATACTTGTGAAAATGTGATATGCAGTTACTGTGTTATTTTGTTTTTTTAAATACATGTGAAAACTTAGCAAAAAAAAATGTCAGTTTGTGGTTCACTCAAGCCCCAGTTATGATTATTTTCTCTTGTTTTCAACTAAATGAATTGCAGCCATTTTTATATTTTGTTTTAACATTAGAATTTTTCTCCATGTATCAAACTATAAACTATAACTGTCTGTTGTTTTACAGAATATTACTTCAAAAAAAACAAAACCTTTTGTGACCAAAAATTAAAACTATTAAACTAAATTTATCTTAAAAAAATAACTGACTGTTATACAAAAACAATGAAATTAATTTATTTTTATGAATTGATTCACATTTGAAGCAGTTATAATAGAATATTAATTGATTCTTGACTGTTACATCCCTTGTAACAATAAATCTGAAACCGTTGGAAAGTCTGTTGATTTCCCTTTTAAATGGTGCCACATTTGTAAGGAACGTGCATTTGTGGGATGAGCAGTAGAGCTGAGTGTGTCAGTTGTGCACATAAAAAACGTGCAAAATCTTCTCTGCCAAACTGCTTATTTAGCTGTTGCTATTGACTCTTGTTTTGAGCGTCTGGTACCCCGAGGTGCTGCCATTCAGGTATAAGATTTATTACCAAGAAGCATTGTTACAACGAATCTATCAAACACTAATTTTCTTTTTATGCTAAGTTTATATACATAATTAATATATGGTATGAAATTTATGCTTTTACTTTGTCTAAATGAGGAAATGACTTGAAGTTCTAATAGAAAATAAATTAATTTAATGAACATACAACTATAAGACATGAAAAGGGTCTGAATACTTCCAGAAACCACAATATACTGTGTTTTATTTACAACACAATTATGCACATAATTCTGCATTTGTTTAAATAAACTCAGTGAAGTTGTTTAAATGTTCCACTCTCAGATATTTTCTACCCACAGTTCTGCAACAGTCTTTGCTGTTATTAGTTTTTTGTTTTTTCTGCCCTGTTGTATATGAAGTCTAGGTCAGATAAAGAGGACGAGAGGGGAACAGGATATTAGGGTGTCACATGCTGGCAGGTAGAAAGGGACTTCATTACAGACAATACAAGATGTACAGCAGCCAGTGATGAGGCACTGATTGAAATCTCCTTATCTGTGAAATCCTGCCCACAACTTTCTACCCTTGTGTCTCTCTGTGTGTCCGTCTGTGGCACAGGCGTCGCCTTCTTACCAGCGTCCATCTCCTACCTTATTGGAACCAACATCTTTGGCACGTTGGCACACAAGATGGGGAGGTAGGGAGGGAAATTGCTCTTATCTCACTCTCTGTCCCACTCTCTCCCTCTGATGATGTGATATCTGTTTCCGCTCCTATAAATGAGTTTTCAGTGGTTTTAGTGTTTGTGATGCTGCCGTTATTGAAGCTCCGTCGGTCCAGGGCTTCTTTATTATGAGTTTGCACTTTGTTTTTTTTTGCTTTGAAATGATATTGCTGCCTTTGTTTTTGTTTCCAACCAAACAACTTTCCTTAATGTTGAAAAAGAACAAATTTACTAATTGTACCAAAGAAACTGCTGGAGTTCTGCAATCCTGAGTCTCAGATTCAAAGATATTTTTGTAATCCTAATTCATCTTCAATTAGTTTTTTTCAGGTGTTTAAACACAAGACATTTCATCTATTAAAAATTAGATGATGTACTCATTTCAAACAAGTATCATTGAGATTTTCACACTCAAAAACAATTCATTAAAAAATAAAGAATTCTGGGAAAATTCCAATGTGTAATGAATGAGGTAGCCTATGCTGGACCACCATGATGTCCTATTCCTCAGATGGCATTAAGATCAGTTATTCATCAGCGATTAAACCATTTAATGAACTTTACTGATCACTACAACACAGTGTTATATTTCAGAAATAGCATTAAGAGAAAAAAGTTAACCTTATCCAGAGGAGGCATTGACTTCTCAGAGCTTGGGTGCATCAACAACGAACCATCAAACATGGATGGTGTCAAGACAAAGTCTCAAGACACCCCTCAGAAAAGTGATGAAAGAGGGGCTTGTGGAGCTACAATAAGGAAAAATTCAGACTAAAGCATTGCAGTTTCACTTTATTTAGACCATAACTGAATGATTTGAGATGTGAGAAAAGATTTAAAAAGCAGGATATGTCTCCTTTAAACAATCTGTATTTCAATCACACAAACCCACGTTCTATACACTCTAAAAATGAAATGTTGGATTTACTTAACCATGTTTTGTTAACTGGTTCCACTTAACTGAGTTGAGTAAATTCAAAGCAACATATGTTCTTTGGTTAAAAAACTGGTATATTGCTTTGAATTTAGTCAACTCAGTTAAGTGGAACCAGTTGACATAACATGATTAAGTAAATGCAACATTTCATTTTTAGAGTGTACAAGATCTGACTTTAGGCTGCACCCACAATAACCAGATAATATTCATTCATGCTGGCATTTTTATAGTTGATTTTAGTGAAAATGTTTCACTTTGACACGTCTCTCCCTTACAGATGGCTCTGTGCCCTCATTGGAATGGTGGTGGTTGGCTTCAGCGTGCTATGTGTAAGTATGAGGAAAACAAACCATTAGTCTCACATTCCTGTTCTTTCTAATGTAGACTCAAAGGTTGATCACCCATTTGTTTCTCCTCTCATGTAATAACATGCAAAATGTACACTGTAACAAATTGCCCTGTATTTTTACAGTAAAATGCTGGCAGCAGGGTTGCCAGCATTTTACTGTTAATTATA
>JARVJO010000001.1:41670502-41682624 GCA_031762555.1 Cynodonichthys magdalenae
TACCCAGAAAGGTCCCCGGGCCGGGATTTGATCCGGCGACCTTCTTGCTGAGAGGCAACAGCTCTACCAACTGAGCCTCTTTAATATTCCCTCTGTCATAAATCTGTTTGATTAATCCTGTGGTCGCTCACTGATGATATCAGTTCATTCTGAGCTGCAGAACCACACGTTTGGCTTGTTGGCTTTTCTGAATGTTCAAAGGACAGAACAGCCTCATTCATTCTGAGCCGTCTTATGAATGAGGCTTAACATTCAGTCACTTTGTAACACATCTGAAAAGTTAAGGTCAAAAACAACCGGATTCGAGTCACATTTACCTGCAGTGTGAACATAGCCTAAAAGAAAACAAGAAAAGTGTTGTTGTGAAGTGAAAGCACAGATGTTTTAAAGATGAAAAAGAAATACAAATACATTTAAAATATGAACTGAACAGTGTGTGTGCGTGGGGGGGGCTTGTTCTCCTATACTTTGAAAAAACCCTGCTTTAAGGCATTGATTAAGGACACCAACAGAATCACATTAGCTGTAAAAAAAAAAAAAAAAAAAACAAGACCCAGAAGATGTCAAACCAGATATCCTCATCTTCACACCTGCACCTTGATATCCAGTCCATGAACACCACAAACAGGATCAGAGACTAGGGCACAGTCCAACCCACACTAGGAACAAGCTCGACTTTAAGCCAAGCAAAGTACTTTTGATCTTTTAAGATGTGTGGTAAAATAAAAGATTGCATCAAAATGTTATTCTTTCAATTTACATTTTTTGAACGTAATGTTTAAGAATAACTGAGCTGAAACTACACACTACAATTCAAAAGATGACTTTGACTATTGTGTCAAATTAGGTTTCATGCATAAACATGACGTTGGTTCTCTCATGACCATTGTGATGTTATCAAGTTGCATGAGGCAGAAACATATCTTTTACATCACTGTGGTTTAAAAGTTATGATAAAGACCCCATGAACCAAGACCAAACAAAGTATTTACACTCTATGGAACAATTAAAAATATATGACCGTAAAGTATAATACATTAAATTTAAAGTCTTATATACCAACAAACAATGTGGTCTATAGAGAACAGACTAAACCACCGTGACACTTGGAGTGGATTTTACATTGTGTAAAGCCTCGCTACACTTCTCTGCGCTATTGTATATCATATTGAGCACTGCTGCTCTGGAAAAAAAGAAAAAAAAAACAAAAAGACTTATAAAGCCTGGCTTGCATGACAAGCTTTTGTTTAGAATTCTGTTTATTCATACAGCAAACATTCACTATGAAAATCATCTTAGAATACACCTGCATCAGTTATTTGTCTCTGCTCTCTCAGATTAAATTATCTGTAGCAGAGATTATCTGCGGAGTTAAAGATGCACCCTAAACTTTAGGACTTGAATTTTTCTATAAAAACATATTTAGGAATTATCTTTAGTCTAAATATAAAATGTAGGACTTTTATTGTGGCCAGGTTGACTCAAAGCCTTACTGCTTTTGATCAGTTCATGTTTTTAAAGTTTAGGAAATGATGTAATGATGAATTTATGGGTTTTTATTTACTCTAAAAATTTCAATAAGATAAAAAAAATAAATAATTTTTTTTTCCTATTTCTTAGTTTGTCTATTTGAAGAATCATCTGTAAGGAAAACACCATAATATTAAAGCTGCTTAAATTATAATAAGCTATAATGTTTTACTTCCAATAATGGTCTCAAGTTGAGTTATAATGAGTTTAGGTTGGGAAATTAGAAATCAGCTGGTGTTGGGAGTTTTCCAACTGTGCAAGTATTTCTCTTCCCTAATACATAATGTTGCAGAGTAAAATATAGATACTTCTATGTTTATTCTATGAACATAGGAAGCTTTGCATTTAAAGTCCCCACCTCCTTCATTCTGTGATGTCATTTGGTGAAGAGAGCGACACTTTCCATTCGTGCTCAGGGCGACAGCTGACAAACTGTGGTGCTGATGTGTTATTTGTTTAATGAAGCCACTGCCAGTATGAGGTGGTTATAAATGGAAATATTAGAAGCTACTGTTCTGACATGTGTCGTTTGGAACAAATGAGTTCTGACCTTTACTGTGTAGGCTGGTGGGTGATTAAAAGAAACAATTCTCTAAAGCAAGCAGTTTTTTCCTCATTTGATATGAATGTAATAACATTTATATCAATGTGTATTGTACCAACTTCAGTTGCTTAAATTTTTACTAAACATTAAAATAGTGTCGAAATAAATCAGTTTAAACTGGGTTAATCTGCAAAAAACATTTTTTAAACACACGGAAAAACAAAATTAAAATTTTATTTTTTTTAATCTGATTGTTAAAAGTTTGCTCAGACTGAAAGGTTTAAAGATTGACACCTGAAGAGAAGTGTGTTTCCTCAGCTTCCTTTCAGCTGAATGACTTCAGGCTCTGAGCTATTCACAGCATCTAGTGCAAGATTCAGGCTCATTGTCAGAAGTACACACATCTATGTTCATGCAACACAAATCAACCACTGTGTATGAGTGCTACACAAGACACTCAGCAGTTCATATTTACATGCACACACACACACACACACACCCACACACACAATTCTCTTGCCTCTTCAGTCAAGCTGTCAGCAGGCATCAATGCTGATGGCCAACAATGGAATCAAAAAGGCAGATGTTCAAACATGCCTGGAAAATACACATACACACACACACACACACACACCATCTCACCACCCTAACTTACACTCAACCTCATCACACCATGAATGACCAAAGTAAAACACAAAATCTTTCTTGTATTTCTCTATGAATTCTATGTGATAATAACATATTTAGAGTATTTCACTTGCACAGAATCAACTTCAAAGCCTCAAAGGCTAATGGATTAAATGAGAACATGAACATAGGACCATATAGGCCCATTCATTGCATGTTTCTGATTTCATTCTTGAGTCAAATGTCCAAAACCAGAGGACAGAAAACATAACGAATATAAAGTGCTGAAAGTTTGAATGAACTCAGAGCTGGACGAAAACAAATGAAACCAACAAACATACAAAGAAATATCTCGTAATACAGAGTATTACGGTCACACGCAGAGTTTTTATTTATTTATTTTTAATTATGAGAATAAAGTTATAGAATAAAAATGCAATGTTCAAAATGGTATGTCTGAATGAATGCAGGAATCCACTGGATTAATTTTTAAAAACTTTATTCTCATCTCTGACTCTTATCGGGTACAGCAGTACACAGCACAGGTCTCCGTCATCAGACCTTGAGAGAAAACCCCAAACACACAGCCCACTCTGTCCAGGCTGGATATATACAGAAACTCAGCAAAAACACTAACAACTTCTAAAAACACTTCTAAACTTCAACATTATAACCTCTTCAGTCTCTTCCTGGTTACAACCCCTAAATGTGGTAACTTTTACATCAGACGTAGAACGTAACTCATTTTTGTTTATAAAGACAGAAAGAACATTGATAACACACACACAAACTCCGTTTGTTTTAAACTTACTGCTGCAATGATCAGAAAGTGTAAAATATAAAACGGCATTAAATATTCAGTTGATCAATTTCAAAATTTCCTTCAAAGTCGTAAATCACATCAACTCAGAAAATCATGCTGATCATAAGTTATAGTCTCCACAAATAAAAATATATATATATAAACATATATAAACAAACTTATATTGGTTGAAAACAGACAATATCTAAATTTAAATAAGCTATTATTATACATAAACTGAGCTTCTGTTTTCACAAGACCAGGAATGGAAGCTCATATCTGGAAATCATCAAGGGAAAATTGAAGAGAAAGATGGTGAACTGACCTTTTCCAGATGGTATAGCCTTTAATCCTTACTACAGAGTCCTGCTGGGGACATGCAGACTGGAGAGGCCTGATAAATCAGACTCAAATGCCACTGTGAATCTGCATTTGTATGCGTATCTTAACAAAAAAGGGACACAAGCGCTTTGAAGTGGCTCCACTTGGAAAGAGCCATGCTGATGGCTAAAATGGTCGAGTGCTGAGATAGAAGGCTTCACATATTTATCACCTAATAAAAAATACTGCCTGGACCTTTACCTGGACTGCCTTGGTTCTGTCAGCCCTGGTTAATAGGTTAAAAACTTCTAGTTGTATACCTACGCTGATTTCAGAAAGTCAGAAACTTCTAAATAATGTAAAGATTTAAAATGTTTTATAGAAATTTAACAATTCTACGATGCATGGCCAATGTGATGGACTTGTCACCTGTCCTGGGTGTACCCACCTTCTCGCCTGGTGACCACTGCAGACAGTCTGCCCCACAACAGCAGAAATTAACTTTTGAACACTTAACTATACAACACGAAGAGCTGTGATGTTGCATTAGTAAAACAAGAACATCTGAAACGAAACATCTAAAATAAGTATTTTAACACACTCTGTTTTCCTTAAACCACCACTGTACTTCGGTTTGGCAACTGCCATATTTGTGAGCACATTCCTGATGTAAAGCTAACAATATCTACTGTAGGACCCTTCAACAGGTACACTGTGGTACATTGATGATTTTAAAGAATCAGGGTTTCCCCTAGAAAACTTGCTAAGCCTGGTGGTAATGCTGCTAGGGTGGAGCGCTACGTTGACAATGCTAGGTCCAAGCTATTCATCCAGTTGCCACATTCTCCACTGGCGTTGTCTCTAAACAAACAAACGTTGCTTAGCCTGGCAGGGGGAGGGGGCAAGTAAAGCCTGGTGGTCTGCCAGTAGGAATTTGGATCTGGCCTACAAAATCTGACCCAACAAGACCCAAGCCCGTAGAGAATGTGTCTAAGCCCAATTCAATCTGACTAATTAACTCTAATTAGAGGCCCGAGCCTGAAGTAAACCGAAAATATTTTAATTAAGCTTTTAGTGCTTTTGTTTTTAGACCAACATTTTAGTTTTATAAGCAAACAAGATAGGAGCGACTGCTTGTCTGGTCCTATTGAACACAGACGCGTGCAACTAACATCCACGTCCAACCCTACCACTCCAGTGTGAAAAAAAGAACTGCTGCTGTTGTTTATATGCCTCACTATGTACAACATGCAGCAGGGAGCAAAGGGAGAAATTATGATGATTTATCCCCTACGAAACAGTATTTCAGTTATATTCCAGTTATATACAAGAAAATGATCAAATTTATTGTGGTGGTACATTAGAAATGATCAAACTACTCTAACTACCCCCAATTTTATGGATGATTTTTGGAATTATATTTTTTAGTATACACACATAAATACAGTAGCTTAACACAACTTTGAATTGTTAATTCTCATTCAGTTTTCTCTGTGCTGTATGTATTCTAAGTTTAATAAAAACGTCACAACAGCCCAAGCTTGACCTGATCATGAAGCATATAATTTTGGCCTGAATCGAGTCGGGCTCTGGGTATAATTATAAATTCTACCACAAGGCCTACAGTACACTGCAGAAAACGCAGAGAATCATATCATTCGTCACGTAGAGACGTAGAGGATGAGTTGAGATCAACTAAAAAAAATGTGCATGGCATAAACAGTTATTTCAACAGAAATATTACAAAACTCGAGCCACAATTGACCCAAGGCTGCACCAGAAGTGTTACAGCTAGCTGATGCCGCCACTATTTGAACTGTTAAGTCATCAGAATTCTATGATAATAACCATATACTGAGAAAATGACAGCAATGTAAAAGTCCATGCAATAAAGTTTGAACAAAACCACTGAATATTTTGAGATTGGAGCCATTTAAAAACAGCAGCAATCCACTTTGGTCCTTTCTGTGTACTGACTAGCCATTGACTCATCAGCCCTTTCAACCGTAAACTATTTTTTTTTTCAAATTGAGATGTTTTAAGAAGCTATTTACAAGTAGTAAGATGTTAATGGTACATATTTGTCAACTTACTGGCCAGAATATTTCTGTAAAGTTAATCTAAAATCCAACACTAAACCAACAATTCTACTGTTTATGGCAAAATTAACTGCATAGATATTCTTTGAACGTGTACTACATGTATTTGCAGAGAGACTTATAATTCCAGTTGTATTAAACTTCTATTGAATAAACAATATTTTAAAAGGAAAAGAAACTGAAAAGGAAGAAGTGGTGAGTTGTAATATTTCACTGCCCTCTGCTGGACAAGAGTTCAGCTTCCTCAATTCATTTAAGCCTAATGTAAGAAAGAGAACAAGGTATTATTGTTCTACATAGATAATCTTTGAGCCATTGCAAATGTCATTGAAAAAAGTGTGTAGAGCACAGTGGCGTTGAGCGTTCCTGGAGCCACAGCCAGTAATTAGGCCTGACATTTCACTCTAAAACGGTCATTAGTCACTTCCAAACAGGCCTGATGTGATAACTGTAATATCGCTAAATTGCAGCAATTAGAAACGGTTTGCTGCAGGGGCCTGAACATTTTCTTTGGGACTCAAAATGTCAAACAAAGGGACAATCTCATCAGTGCAAGGAAGATGAAAATGAGCTTTTATTAATGTGTCATTATGATAAGGTGTCCAATATGCAATGTTGGTCATCCAGAGAGAGTGTTGGTGCTACAGTTCAGAGTGTGTGAAAAGTCTGATAACACCACGTAGAAGAAGTTTCTATACAAGCAAGATTTGAGAAAAAAAACATTTTTTTTTACCTTAACTGTAAATAACTACAAAAAAATGAATGAATGATACTTTATTGACCCCAAAAGAAAATTACAATTTAATGTCCCATAGGAAATCTAAAATTTGGTCACTTTTTGAAAATTAACAATAGTTGTGAAAAAAAAAAACTTTTATTCAGGGACAGTGATCAGGTGAAGTTTTCTTTTTATTTTCATATGAATAAATGAGCCCCTTTTAGATCCAAACAAAAGTTTGCATACTGCATGAACAAAGACAGAAAAAAAAATCTACGTAAGTTCAAGGATAATTTTATAATTTTAACAAGAATATAGCAAAGTGTTTTGATTCACTAGTACATCTCATGCTTTTATAAAGTGATTAAAATTAGCCTTAATTCATTTTTTGCTAAATAAAATTATAAACATATGTAATAATTAAAATATTTGCCTCATTTTTGTTTTCCTTTTTGGTACAGTGTTTCCCAAATGAACCTAAAATTCACATTATATAACTGTTATTTAAATACAGTGTAAAACTATTTTTTGTATCCTTTCTTTGGACTACAGCAGTCTCTAAAGCTTCGGTGGTGAGTCCAGCCTTCAAATCTGCAACAACACAGGTTCACTTCCCTTCACTGAAGCTACTGTTGTGTTCCGGCAACACTTCACCTAAACAAGTTTATCTTTTTTTATTCCAAAAAAAGAGAATCAAACTTGATTTTGCACAGACAGTTAAATGTTGTAATGTTTGGATGCTTGAGGCAGCCATCTCTCAACTTTCCTAAACAATTGTGAAACCTGTACCTGTATGTCTTTATATTGTGTTTTTTTTTTTTTTTTACTTGAAATAAAGAACAGTTGGAAATTGAAAAATAAAATTAAAAATTAAAGAAATTAACATTATCTACATTTATCGTGTTGGGAACTAAAGTATGATATTTTCTGAAAAAAATATCACCTCATTAATTCCTTTACTGCTGTTTTTTCTTTAAATATTACACCAAAACAGCAAAATCTTTGAGTCTCATACAATAAAAGTAATGTAGTTTGTCTGAATACTATTATCTCTATAATTCATTTTTTGCATTTCAGCCAGGATATAAACTTATGAGCACAACTGAACGGCCATGTGTATTATTCTGAATAATGTGGTTAAACAGCGCCCTCTGCTGGTCTGAATAAAAAATAAAATTACCATCCAGTAACAATACACCAGTGGTCCTCAAATTTTGTCTCGAGGGTCCCTAAGTTTTGTGTTTTAGATGTTTCCCTGCTTCAGCACACCTGATTTGAGTAAATGACTGATTAACAGGCTTCTGCAGAACTTGAAGACCCGCTGAAGAGAAGGGAAACAACTAAAACATGCAGGATCGTAACCTTCTGATCCTCATGGACCAGGATTGGGGCCAAGCTGCAACATACTGACATTAAAGCAAACAAAATGATGAGCCAGCTTGAACTTATAAACACTAACTGTATGACTTCAAATAATTTGCTAACCACTGTATTTACTTTTTATTACCATTTAATCAGAAACTCACTTTTTGAGTTGCAAATACTGAAATTACATTGTGTTACTTTTTAAACATGTATTTTAAAGTAGAAGTTATATACTAGAAGTTTGTGTATCTTTAACCATTAAATTGTTAGGGTTATTCCAAGATGTTTAAAGCAAATTTTAAAAAATATATCAGTTTAAGAGATAAAGAACTTGCTGCTTTCTTACCTTTCATAGTGAGTTCACTCCACATATTAGCAGTTATCAGGAAGTAAAGTGTGTATATGTGAAATACAAATACGATGTTGAGCTTAACTTTACAAAACAAGTTTTTAACAAAGCAACTGAAAAAAACCATTACACAACTTACACATATATAAAATAATGTTAGATTTAGAAATGTTTCAACACTACTAACCATGCATCAGTGTGCTTATGCAACAAAGAGAGACGAAGACACGTTAAGGATGAGGAAAGAGACGTTAAAAAAGAAAAAGGGAAGTGAAAGTTACCAACCCGTTTGATGGAGCTGCGGGTCTTCTCCTTCCACTCGTGACTGCTCAGCTCCAGAGTGCAGTGAACATTCGTCTCTCTGTCGTAGGAACCCAGGATGAACAGTCTGTAGGCACAGGACAGGATGACGGGAATGAAACAAACACATTTAAAAACCCCTACAGAGAGTTCTCCTCAGTTTTTGTTTGTCAAAATAATCAAATGATTACAACCAGCTCCACTGTTTCACTGGTGCACGCAAGAATCCTGTATTTTTAGGTTGTTTTTTTTAAAAAAAAAAAGACCTTTTATGCAACAACAAAGGTAACCTTGTGTGAAACTAGTATATTAATCAATAACTACTAATGTGTGAATAACAGGTTAATCTTTAAAAGTCCAAGTACAAAAACATCCAACATACTATTCTCATTTAATAACCTTTGGTTGTTTACTCTATTCAAAGAACTTATTAAAGCTCTTTATTCAAATTTACTTTTACACAAGAGAGTAACAAACTATGCATGTTGATGTGGAGGAGGATGAAACAAACCAGTGCTGTACAGTTTTTCAGTGAACAACATTGAATGTTGATAAAATTAATTACTGGGAGAAAAACCCAGTATTTTAGATTATGTGTTTTTATTTCAAGCTGCAACACTGTTCAGAATGTCTTCAAAATATTTGGAGAAGAAAAAGAGGAGGAGATCCTTTCAACAAATGTTGGTCCTTTATCGCCCCCTACTGGACTGAGGCCATCAGTGTATTATCCATGTTCTATACCATCTCTGGTGGGTCTTTTGATAAATTTCCTCAGACGTAAAATATACAACAAAATATACAGAAAATGAAATAAGTCAACATGTTTCCCTCTTCTGGACATTTACAGTAATAATGACCAACTGGTCCCACTCATACAGGTGATGAAAGCAGGAAACAGCTTCCAAACAGACTCATATAGTGATGAACTGGATAGGACGTGGTAAGAGGAGAGAGTGGATTATAATGGGCAGCACACATTAATAATAGATTAGTCTGATCCAATCATTTGTGGTCTATAAAACACACCCTTTGTGAACTCATACACAAACACACACAACTTGCCCGTCTCTCTGGCACAACAGAGGAACAGGTTGTGGTTAATTGATTCACCTCTTTTGCAAATTAAAATGTTACCAATTAAGCTTAAAGCAGGAAGTGTGTGTGTTTGACAAGGTAAAGTGCGGTCAGCTCACTATAAAAATCTTTGGCCGGCTTGTGAATAAAAGAGCAACTTCAACTGAGCTAAAAAGATTACAGTTACCCTGACAGAGGGACATCACAGGTTGTTGCCCACTTGACCCTTTTAGGTCCTGAAGACGCCAAATTATAGTCAAACTTTATCACACATTAAGTATTTTGGAGGCTTAGAGTCTGATCCGAATTTTTTTTCTTAAAAGAACCATGAGCACACTGATCAGAGGTGAATTCAGAGGAAAGAACTGCAGACTCTGGTAGCTAAAGTGGTGTGCCAGTGTCTCAACCACATCAATACGTAATGCACTGCAGATGTCAGATAGGGCGTAGGGGAGGAGTCACATTTTCTGAATTTACAAAACAGTGGCTTGAATCTGATTCTTGGTTTAAAAAAGAAATAATGCGATGCTTAAAATAATATAGTTTTAACAGCACTTCAACTGTATGTGCACCTAAAACTAACAAATGTTGGTAAAATCTCAGAATTATCATCACCAAAACCAAAGTGTAATTATTGTTTTAACTCTCTCTCCAGGAGTTACACCACTACATTTTACAATATGAGTAATATCTCATCAGAAACAAACGCTTAACACTGTATAAAACAGAAGATGATCCCTCTAAAAGTTTCCTACTGAATGACGACCTATTATTTTATTTATATATATAAATAAAAACACACACACCTATATACACATATAATTTAAGAATGAGAGCAAACAAGCACATTTACTCAAACTGCCTCATATTGTGTCTGTTGGAAATGAGTTAATGCTGATGTGTCTGAGTAGTGTTCCTTCCTTAAATATCTTATTAAGACCATAATTGCACCTCACCAGGGTATAATCTTTCTCATAGGAAACAGCCTCACTTAATAATGGAGGTATTCTCCTGTAATGGTTGGATTTGTTGAAGGCTATGCACATCTTACCATCTGCTGTTAAAAAAATTGTAATGCTTTGGTCCTTGCTGAGTGGTGATATTGCTTTCCTTTCCTGGAATGTAAGGTTAGAAGGAAGAGGCCTAGCACGGGAGAGAGTAGGCACAAACTGGCATGCAATTTGTGAAAAAACAAAAATTTAGGCCCTGTTTCTGTTTAACAATTTTAAGGCATTTATTGTTTTTTATAGAAAGATTTTTAACACCCTTGTATAATCAGTTACAGGCTAATGCTTGGGAGAGTTACTGTAACATTCATTTAAAGTTGCTGTTGCTTATGGCTGACTCTGTGGCAGTGATGAGGTCAATAACTGGTATTTCTTGTGGGAAGCTGGCAAAGTCCGGTTCTTTTTTCAGAAGCGCTCCATCAGGCTGTGTCAGCTTTCTTTCCAACACATTGCTCACAAACTGGTTTTAAAGTGTCAGAGTTGTAAGCGACCTCATGTTCTCCTATGGTGGACTCGGACATTTACAAAACGGTGGTTTTCCACTGTTATGTCTGAAACTGACCGTGCTGTTCCTTACTCTTCTTGTGTTGAGAAAACTGAGCTTATTTAAGGAAGCTACAAACTTTTTTTGTGAGTGAGGTAGAAAGAAGTGCTTACCAGCTTCTGGGCAGAAATGATCAATTCTGTGTGAAAGTGCTTTCATGAGATGACCCTCTCACTAAATAACTTGTTCTGTTTCTTCAAAAAGCTCTTTCTTCCCTGTGGCCTTTGATTTATCGAGCAGTCGTGTGCTGTTAGAACTGATGTCTGCATCAAAGTTAGAAACAAAGAAGGTTCCTGTAATCTTCTGATACTCCTGAGGTGTTCTTCCCAAAGTACAATGTAACACATTGGATCAGACTCTCAACCATAAAGGAGAGGACAATCCTATGTAGTTCAATAGAAGAGAACTGGGTGACTTCTCTCATTTCTAATGAGGACATTTCCCTTCTCACTGAAAAGTAGGGTTATATGATTTCTGTCATTTAGACAACACAGACAGAATATCTGACTGTACCAATCAAAATGTAATCTCATGGAATTTACTCATTTGGGGGAGTTTCTGAGGTGTTTTTCCACTGGCTGCACCTGCTGTTACCTGGTTATGAGCACTCGGGGTGCGCTCTCCTCTCCACACAGAGGGGGGGAGAAAAGGTCTACCATTGAGAGGAGGCTCGCTGAAACATGAACATCTTTCAAATTAAAGAATGCAAAGTTTAGGGCAGAAGAATACCCCAGCAATTAGTGTTGTAGTACTTGAGACCGGTTCTGGTCTTGTCTCGGTCTCGGACATTGAGGACTCGGAATTTTATTTCAAGACCAGTCAAGACCACAACTGTGGAAATA
>JARVJO010000001.1:41708961-41728425 GCA_031762555.1 Cynodonichthys magdalenae
CTTGTACGTCTCCTGTGTTAATGTTGGTACATGTAACATGCAAATCTTGCATTGTGGACATGACTAACAGTCGTTGTCGAGTGAAAAAAGGCATCTCTAACACAGTGTTGCCTGCGACCCGGAAGTGTCGTTGGTGGCTAAAAAATGCGGAAGTGCTAGAACAGAAGTCCGTGGCATATAGGCTATTAGTGCATAGGTTTGGCTAACTGTAGCTAAAGGCTAAAAGGCATTCACATGCTGTCCTGCAAGCAGAGTCGGACCAGCAACCACTAAAGGTGTCATCAGAAACCCAGTGAAAAAGGAGGCGTTACATCTCATCACTATACCAGAGGTTTATGGTAAAACTAAAAATTACTTGACAGTAAAAAAAATTACTGTTTTGTAAAAATAAATTTAAAAAAAATTTAAGAACTAAAATATTTTTCATTTTCACCCAGTTAACTAAGAATTTTTTGTTAAATCATATCTTTTACTTTTTTTTTCATTATATTTACAACATAAAAATGATACTGGTAATAATTTACTTTAAAATTTAACACCTTGTTGCTCACTACATATTTAAACATGACCAGAACTCATCATGGAAAGAGTTGTATAGGTACTCAAAAAATGAAGTGTTGAATTTATTTAACCAAGTTTACCCACTTTGTTTTTTTTGGGGGGGACAATGCAAATTTCTTTTAAAGCAAAAAGAGAAATTTTCCTATGAAACATGCTCTTGTTTTTAGCTCATATTTTATTAGCTTCTTTAATTGAGTCAGATTTCTTAATTACTTGTTTTGTGTAATTACTTGTGGTCTCTCTTGTAAATGAGATCTTGGATCTCAGTGAGATGACCTGTATAAATAAGGGTCAAATACATTTTTTTCAAAAAGTTATGTCAGCTGGTTCCCCTAAAACAAGTTGAATAAATTAAAAAAAGGAATCAACTGGTAAATCATTTTCTGTTTAGGTATTTTACTTACTTTTTACTCCTGTGGATGTTGCCTAAATGTGCTAAGTAAGATACAGTAAAAAAAAAAAGCATCAAAAATTGAACTGTGGTGTGAAACAAGTTTAAAACGTGATAAATTTGCTCCAACAGCTGAAATCAGGAAATGCCCTTTGTGATAAGTGTTAGACGGCTCATCAAAAGCAGACAGTGACGTGGAACTCAGGACGTCTGTAACTTTAATCATTTTGATGTTTCTGTGTCTTAGTTCAGTTTATTGAAAACGTTCACTTCTGTTTCAAATCAAAAGCCAGGACTTGCTGAGTCATGAAAAGTTTATTATATTTAAGTTAAACACTCTTCTGAAACTACAGTGGACCTCTGGCTGCAGGTCATAACTTCATTTATCCTTTGACCTCCTCTAAAAATCAAATTTGGACCGTTTGAACACAAAGTTTACAACCCTGGGCCTTTATGTCAGGAGCACTGAATGAGTCTGTAGAACTTAGATGAGGTCAAAGAGTAAGTTTGGATAATTAGAACTAAATGGTGTTTCTAATTAAAAATAAATTATTTTTAGTAACATTTTTGTTCCCTCTATGGACTTTTGTTTCCCACCTGTTTCATCTTTACTTTCTTTTGGTTTCAGTCTGACTTACTGGCTGCATGGTGGAACATAGGTGGTAATGTTTGCACATAAACTATCAGCTGAAATAATCCTGTCCAACACAACTAAATGACAAACATCTCTGTGAGATTCTCCTCAGACAACTGAGGTTTCTTTAAACCTCTTTCCAGTCTCACCTTCTGTGGAGAACAGTTTGTTTGTCTGCACAAAACACGACACCGCCAGAGAAAGCTCCAGTGTGCGATTACTCTTTAATTTTAGCTGTGTGCAAACAGGCTGTGGTTTTGTTCTCTGCACACCTGTGAGTATTTTTAATGACAGAGCAGAAACATAGAGGCCAGATAGACATCACTCTTCATTATGCAGCTTTCTTAAAGGAAGCTTTGGTGTTTAAAAAAAATACTTCCAGTACAAGAAAAAGTTATTGGCAAAAGTAAAAATAAAAGAGAATTTGTTCATTCCAGTCCACCTATTTGTGACTGATGAAATGTTTCCATCTCCCTCAGGGCAGATTTTCAGATTTTCACTCTGTCTGGCCTTGATCTGCTGTAGGGAGCTGCACGGTTTCTGTTCAGACACGTTTCACTTCAGGAGCTTTGAAAATGCATCTCCTCACTGTATGGGTGCAGAATCAAGATATACAAACATCTGAAATCAAACGTGAAGCTCAGATTCACATGTTGAATTGTTTAGACTGTCTAACAAACCTTGTTTTTTGTGGTGTTGCCTAACTCTAACTGTGCTAATCACAGTAGTGTAACAGAAGATAATTTAATTACTGCTGTTTAGTCAGATTTGTCAGGATAATGGTTAAGACAGAACACTTGTTAATTCAATTTGAAAGTTTCTGTAAATGCTTCTGTAATGATACACTTCAGTTGTGGTTTGGTGCATTGTTTAAAAAACACCTAGACACCGACTCATGACCCTAATATCAGATGATAACCCTCCTAAAAATATACAGAAAAACAACAACCCCTTGTTAGCTGGAAGGCTCGAAGTGAAGACTGATCAGCTATTAATAAAAATAATAGTTGAGCTGTTTTATTCATTCAATTTAAACTGTGAACAATTTGAAACTTGTCAAAAGGTTTAATTAACTTCAAAACTAAAATAGGAGTGTTGGTTTCTTTTAATTTAATCTAAACTCAGTGCAAAAAGGAAATAGAACTGTTCTTGTACGATTTTATGAGATTACACCTGGTGACGTATTTAATGTTTAGAAGCTGTCAGAGCGTAACAAAGCGCGCCAATTTTGAACCATTTGGCTTTCCGTACCTCCACCTCTGTCTGTCCTCTGCAGCTGTGAATCACCAGGATGGTAAAGCTTTTCCATCGGGCTTCTTTAAAAACAAACAGGCAGTCATTCTTGCTTTGGTTTGATTTTGAATGCTTTAGATCAGTGGTTTTCAAACATTTTAGCTTCCGTCACACAAAATATCAGTTGTAGAAACTTAAATCTCCAGATCTTATTGTTTTATGTTTGAAAACTCTGCTAAAAATGAGCATAAAAACAATATAAACAAACTTTTTTTTAATCTATTTATTATTGCTTTTTTTTCTTCAAAAATTATAGTGAAAATGTTCCATTAACAATTTATTTGTATTTAATCTCTGGAAATCATCTCATATTTCATGACCCACAGAAGGGTCCCGACCACAACTTTAGGAACCACCATTCTTTTTCTGTGGTGGCAGCAGCAAAAAGAAATTTAAACAAAGCAATAAAAAGATAAAATGTCTGCCTTCTACTAGATAGATTCATAAGTGATTAAATATTCTTTATTAAACACACCACTACTAAATATGAACTGTTTCTTCTATAAATCTTAATAATTAACCCCTAAAAAGACTTCTCACTCAAACTGATGAAGATTTGCTGCTTCAGCATTTGGAGCTTAGAGTGCTGAGTAATAACAATAAACCCTGACTGTCTGTGATGAGATATTCAGTACAAATTTACATTGACGTAAAGTACTGTGGTTTTTGACGAATACCAAAAAAGAAATGAAATAACAAAATGGAATTTGTTTGCTTTGTAACAGATTGTACAAAAATGTTTGGAATAAGAAGCATTTAAAAGTATTTATATGTCACAACATGATCATGTAGAGTGAAATACTTTAACTCTACTAAAAAGGCTTTTGTTGTTCAGTTTGTGGTTTTTAAACAGTTATTGAGTAAAGAATAACCAGCTAAATTGAACTAAATGTATTCATTTGTAATTTGTGTTTTTTTTTTTTTTTTTTTTTGTAGCCCGTTGAAAATATGGAAGAATGCACTTGTCCAACATCTACTTCACCAGGTACATCACTGCATTACTTATCAGTTAAACTGCACTCCTTACGCTGGAATGTTTATGGGTTATTTGTTTATTTTTTGGTTCAATACAGAGACGATGGCATTCATTGTTTACAAAAACAATTAAATCTGGTCTTTGCTATAGAGCTTTTTAATCAGAAGCAGGTTCAACAAAACCTGGAATGCAATCATGCTACTTTGGATTTTTTGAGATTTTGAAAAATGTTTACCAAATTGGAGATAAATAAAAACATAATTTCTGGTGCATCTCCATGTGGACTGGACGAACGCTGAGATTTGAGGAACAATGACAGAGTAGATTATTTTGTTTATGTCCACTATTTTATTTTATTTTTTTGCAGCTGAGAATAGTCTGTTTATTATCATCATAATACTAACTAAAAAGTGGGCTTTTTAAGACAGCTGGGACAGTGTAGTTCTTCCTGTGGGAGGAGGGGGGCAGCCCATAATCCTTCAGCTGATGTACCACACACACATGCAGGATGTTGGGATGCACAGATTTAAATAAAATTAAATTAAAAAAAACAGTTTCTGGGTGATATTAAATGCAGACTCTGCTGAGCCTTTTTCAGCAGCTTAGATGGTCTGTTGCACTTGATCTGGATCATCTACAAACTTTGATCATGGGATGAAATTTTCATTAACTGTAGGGAAACTTTAAACATTTTTGACTTAAAAAATAAGATAAAAAGGATAATTAGGAAAGTCTTTACCCTGGGTAAGAAGGTTTTCTCCATATTATGACAGGTTTTAAATGTGGATGTCTCCATCTAGTGGTAAAGCATTGGTATTGCATTATTTCTTTTTCAAACAGTTTTTTTTATTTTAACATTTTACAATTGAACAATACAGCACAGAACAAAACAAACAAAAAAATAAAAGAGAGAGAGAGTTACAGACTTTGAACACAAATATCTCATAACTCTAAACACCCACACTCATCCTCACCAAACCTCCTGGCTTGGTTCAGTATTTTATGTATTTTCTGACACTCTCATCAATTGTGTCAAGTCTGTGCCCCCTATATAATGAATGAATCTGTTTTTAATGTTTTATTATATAAGTGATTTTCTCCAAAGGAAGAGTATAAATCAACTCCAGAAGCAATCTACCTATTTTAGGCTTTCTGATGTTTTTCCATGAAAGGGCTATTATTTTTTTGCCAATAATATACCTAAATCTATAAAGATTTGTTGGTTCTTTTTTTATTCGTAGGTTAATAGGGTATAAACCAAAAATAAACAGTTCTGGAGTTCAGGGTACTGGTATTGCATTATTAATATTATTATTGTTGTTATTTGATTGTGTGAATAAAAATACTATAAAGGCAAAAAATAAGAAAAATCAAATAAGTGTCAGCAGCATCTGGTTGTTTCTACATTTTTGTAAAATCAAGTTGGTTGAATTTGTTTTCTAAAGTTGTGTTATGATCTTGATCTTGAAAGTAACTAGGGATTACTTCCTCTTTTGTCATGACTTTAACTCTGATAGTGTTATGATTTTAAGAACATTATTTTTCATTTGCTAAAATCCATATTCATATTATTTTTTTTTTTTGTCTGTTTTGTGCTCAGACTGCCCCAAACAGTTGCAGATCCTGACCAGCCCGTGTGAAAAATGCTGCTGTCCAGCCCCGCCTCCCAAAATCAGCGACCTCATGAACGACAACGACCTGCTGGACCTGCTGCGGCTAAAGCTGGATCCGAACCACTGCACCATCAAAAACTGGAAAAACTTTGCGAGCCGCTGGGGGATGTCCTACGATGAACTGACCCTGCTGGAGCACCGGACCCAGGGCTCCCTGTCTCACAGCCCCACGCTGGAGTTCCTGCTGCGCAACAACCAGAAGACAGTCACCGAGCTGACCGAACTTTGCCGCTTCTATCAGCGCATCGATGTGCTGCGGCTGCTGCAGAGCTGGATCGAGAAGGACTGGCCGTCACGCTGGCAGCAGACTCATTAACCACTTCAAATCTGTTTGTTTTATTTTTGTTTTTCCTGCCAGGGGTTACAAGCATCGGATTTTGTCTCTTTCATAACTCTGAATTGAGTGTTTAGTGAGCTGATAAACAGGAGTGAACTGGAAACTGTGTAAATAGTTTTGATCTTTTTTTAACATTGTGCCTTACTACTTAGAGTTGCAGCTCTGGTTTATGGTAAATACAAGAAACCAAAATGTTCCTACCCATCACCTCATCCATTACAGATATTTAATTTACAATTATTGGCTTCATTCAAACCCTTCTCTGTGATTTTTTTGGTCAGACTTCGTGTGATCCTGTACCAGCAATGAAGGCAACTGATCACAACTGGACCTGTTGATATTTTTACACACCATCACGTTCAAACCCACCAGGCAAACATTTTATTTAAACAACATTTTTATCAGTTATGAGAGCAGGAATGGTTAATAATTTTCAGACTATTCTTCAGCAAATCTGCAGCAAGCGTGTGGGAACAAAGTAGGAACGATTAGATTAAAGACTGACAAATTTCACTCAGTGATGTTCACTTGGATATTAAATCCATTCTTCTGTTCATAGAAAAATCATTTTCAGTGTTTGTTTTTACAACTAAAGTTCTCAGAACCTTTCCTGTTAAACTCATCCTCATGTCACAGCAAATAAACTGAAGGCTGAAAGCTCCAAACGTCCAGACGCTGGGGATCCTTTTATTTATTTTAACCAAGTGTTTTTTTTTGATTAGACATTTTCTAAAAACCATGGATAATAATTTCATGACTTGTCTAAAGTATGGACACAATAGTACTAGTCCACGTCCCGCCTACTCCCTCGTGTTACTTGACTTTTCTCTTAAGTGTGAAATGAGTGATAAAAATGAATATTTGAGCAAACAGCAGCAAAGTAAGAACCACATGGTCATAAGTGTCGACGTCTGAAAAGAAGTGTCAAGGATCAAAATATCCTACACATAAAAGAAAAACAAAGACTTCTCAGAAACTTGCCTCGTGGAGGAGTTAAAGTATCTGGGTGCCTTTGTTCACCAGTATTGAGGGCGTTGTTTCGGTCTGTTGTGAAGGAGTGGAGCTGAAGGGCAAAGCTGTGGATTTACTGATCTGGCTACGTTCCAACTCTCACCTGTGATCATGAGGCGTGGATCATGACCAGAAGAACCAGATCCTGGATACAAGCGGCTGAAATGAGCTTCTTTAGGGTGGCCAGGCTCAGTTTTAGAGAGAGGGGGAGGAGCTCCGTCATGTGGAGATAATGGATGGATATTTGAGTCTATAGTAAAAACTGCAAACTTTAGGAATATGGGATGTTTAACATTTTACAGCTGCTGAGTTTTGTTCTATTTAATTACATTTCACTGTTAATATTTGTACCTGATTAGTATAATAAATTAGTTGCAGCGGTTCATAAATCTGTCTGAATACAATACAATCAAAGCGTGTGTAAAACTGTACGATTGATGTATTTTATTATGAATTCATAAAACACAGATTGAGCAAACATCTAACGTCAGAATGATTTAGAGTAAACCATTTTGAAATCTCTGCCAGCTATTGTTTATAACAAAAAAAGAGGCCTCAAGTGGTCAAAAAACAACAAAATCATTTACTTTCACTATAGTCAGAACAACCTAAATATCACATTGAAAACTGAAAATATGAAATGTGAAATATCTGCCAGCATCAATATTGGCTTTTATTTTTTATTTGTAACTAACTTTCTGATAAGTGAATTATAAATTTAAAAATGGTGTTAAAGTTTGTGTCATTACAATCGAAGGTGAAGGTCATCAAATACAAAATGTTCAGTTTAGCTCAGAGTGAACGATACATTAACTGAAACTTTATGAAATAGACTTTTGATCCTTTACTCTCATAATTTTAAAGTCTAGAAAATATATTCTGAGTAAAAGAACTAATTCAGTTTTCAGATTTTAAAAATAAATGAACTTTAAATTTACATTTTAATGTTTCAGGACTTCATCATCCCACTGAACCGTGCGCAAAATCAACTACAACCTGCAAATAATTTTTTCTTTTATGTAGCAGCCTGTTTCACACATGTACCATCACTTCTGTTCCCTGCAAACTATGGAGCGGATTTTATTGCATTTTCTACATACATGTCTCACTTCAATTCTTAAAACAAACTCTTAAATATCCAAGTTAGCAAATGTTGTTTACAGACACTTTATTTAAAACAGCACTTTACACAGGCCAAAAACATGAAAGACAATAAAAGATAAATGCTACATTTGTACATAAAGTTTATTTCTTTCAATAAGTTCAATTCATGTCATTTATAGCTAAAGAAAAAGTTTCAGACATCTGGAAGAAAAAGTGAGATACTTTAGATTATAAATCAGTTTCAAATCAAAGAAATCTGCTCAGGGGAACCTAGTGTTTTGGCATCAGCCCGTCCATGGTCCCACCTTCTAATTATTATATTTTATATGTGACCCATCATGTCAAATCAGGGATTAAGTCATATTTGGTCAAACCAAGTACATGTTCAAACTCCTGGCTTAATAAATTACATTTTGATACTTAAATCATCCTGATTTTATGAGTGGTTCAGAATTATTGATTTGTTTGGATGATCAGGATAACTCCTAGAAAATGTAATTTTGTCTTTCTCCAAGTATAACTAATTTCTTTACAGCCGTGTGTGTGCAGTTTTCTGACAGACTGTATTCAGCAGACTTAATAGAATTACCTCACTGTTTAACCCATTTTCACCTTGGAGAGCATCTTTTTCCTATACTTTCCTAAAATGCAGTAATTAAAGAACATAATCTTATTTGGTTGATAAACCAGGATATATTTCTTTCTCCCTGTTCATCTGCATGTAAATTAAAGCCTGTGCATCTATTATGATTTCATTATTTTTCAATGTTAACTAAAACAGTCTCTCCTTACAGAGTGAAGCCACCATCCTCACCTGACAGCAGCTTCAAAGTGCTACAATTAAAGGCACTTCCCATTTGGCAGCTTGATGAAAAAATATATAAATCACACCACACTCCAATCACTAATTATTCTTTTAGATAAATAACAGTACTACTCTTTGTAAAAATGAAACATAAATAAAAGATAAACAATATAGTTATTAAATATTTTCAAGAGTTTCACAACAATCATTAAGATGTTTAACTCAAAAGCTCAGAAGCTGATTTAATGTTTAACTAGACTATGTGTGCCATATTTGTATTAAGTCAAAATGCAAAAAATAATCTAATAAATTCCAAATAAATATTTAACTCATCTTTGTAGTTATGTGCAATTTAATTGGAGCTGATCATTTACTTTTCTCTGAAATTGTTTTTAGTGATGGCATGAATGCTGGAAATAAGTTGTTTGATTTTATGCTCAGTTATATTCGATTGGATAACTAAAATTAATCGTCTTAAGAGCTGAAATGTTCATTCTGACAAAGAAGAAATGAAATTTATCTGCTCCAAACATCTTGTCTAAATATTATGATAGATCAGTTTGCCATCCTTCCAGCAGCGTGGCGCTTTTGACAGAGGGGTCACCACAACACCAGTTAGTGGCAGCAATGGATAGCTTAATTAGCTTTAGCAACATTAACCCAAGTGCTCCTGTAGGCAGCCTTGTGTGTTTTGTGCCGTTAGTAGCTGAAGTTAAAAAGTCTTTCATTTTTGATTGTTTTCCAAAAGCTTTCCATTTTTTTGTGTGTATTACCTGAGCAGTTTCGCTCATGCTAACATTTTGTAACAACACTGGAACTGTCCAGTATGGCAGTTTGGAAAGGATGCAATTTATGGATTGAGCATTTTGACATGTTTTTGTTCTGCGTCTTTTGATTTTTCATATTTACCAGAAAAAAGATCCAATAAATCCATGCTTTAGCTTTATTAGGGTTTTATGAGCTCTCCTACTAGCTTGAGGCCCATGTCAAATTTCTGAGAATGTTTGTTTGCTTTTCAGTCCATTCAGAGTAAAACATCCTAAACTCACAATAACAAATAAAAAACACCATCAGTTTCCAGGACTTCTCACCTGTGGGTGCTTTTCATGTGCGAGAACAAGTGGCTGCTTTGGCTGAATCTTTTAGCGCAGAGTTTGCAGGAGTAAGGTCTTTCACCTGTGTGAGTTCTCATGTGATACAGCAGGCTAGTCCTGGATCCTAAACTTTTTCCACATCTGTTGCAGCCAAACGGCTTCTCGCCCCGGTGAGTTGAAATGTGCGTGTTCAAGGTGCCGGGGGAAACAAACCCCTTTCCGCATTCTTCACAATGATATGGTTTTTCGCCTGTGTGAATTCTCATATGACCAGTTAAATGATTACTCTGACTGAATCGTTTAGCACAGATTTGACAGGAATAGGGTTTTTCACCTGTGTGAGTTCTCATGTGATACAGCAGGCTGGTGCTGGATCGCAAACTTTTCCCGCACACATTGCAGGAATACGGCTTTTCGTTAGTGTGGGTCCTCATGTGAGTCCTCAAAGCCCCCGTTTGAATAAAACCTTTTCCACATTCTTTACAGGAATGTGGCTTCTCACCTGTGTGAATTCTCATATGATAAGTCAAACTGTTACTTTGAGTGAAACTTTTATGACAGACTTTACAAGTAAACGGTTTCTCACCTGTGTGAGTTCTCATGTGACGCAACAAGTGACTATTCAGTCCAAATTTGTCCCCACAGATCTGACAGGAATATGGTCTCTCGCCTGTGTGAGTTATCATGTGACGTAACAAGCTGCCACGTCGACCGAAACTTTTCAAACACGTTTCACAACTAAAGGGTTTCTCTTCTTGGTGAGTTTTTTGGTGAAAAGTCATTGATGGTAAGTCAGAAAATCTTTTCCCACAAGTGTTGCAAACGTATGGTTTTGTTTCATCTATGTCCAAACTTGATTCTTCTCTTAAAGGTGAGGAGGCAGAGCTGTGAGAGAGGACCTGGGTGCTGGTTGGTTCTGATTTGCTGCTGTCACTTTCATCATAACTTATAACGAGAACATCGGTTTCCTCTTTCAGGACCACCTGCTCATCATCCTGATTGTCACAAAAATCTTCTGGTTCCTCTTTGATTTGTAGAAATGCTGGTTCTTCTTGGTCCTCTTTAATCTGTGAAGGGTCTGGGTCCTCCCGGTTCTCTTTGTTCTGTTGTAAAACTCTAGTCTGAACCTCCTGGTCACGGAGCTGTTGGTGGTTTGGAAGGTTGTCCTCCTCAGCGAGATGTTGCTGTGGGGCATCTGAGAAGGATAAAGTCAAACAAGGTATTAATGTTGAAATAAAAAAATAACTGCATTGTTTCCTCCAGTGTATTATAGACCTGGTGGGCCACCAGGCATTTCATCATACAAGAGAAAACTCAAGTTTTTAAGAAAAGGGCTGTTTATTATTAATCGTTAGTCGATCAATAAGATTAATCAACTTTAGATTAATTTATTAAATCCATTGCATCCCTACTTTAACACTTCTTAGAATGTTAGATTTTAAAAAATGAAAATAATTCACAAAATGACATAGTTTCATACCTGATTTGTTGAAATTGTTCTGGGCCAGTCTGTGCTGATCATCCAGGACCTCCTTGAAGTGGACAGTGCTGCTTTCTGAAACTCCTGAGTTTTTTTCACAGCTGGATTCACCCTGACGCTTCGACATGGACTCAGTATCTTTCTTTATAAGAAGATGCTCGACGTCCTGCCTGGTCCAGAATTCAACCTGTATGTCGGCCGTCTCTGAATGTTCTGGTTCCTCTTGGTTCTCTTTATTCTGTGGAGGCTGCGGGTCCATCGGAACGTCCTCCTCCTTGTAAACATGTTGCTGCGAGACTTGTGGTAGGGCTATGAGACGGGGAAATAAATACAAATGTAAGAAAAAAAAATAAATAAATAAATGTTCAAGAACTTAACATATTTCAAATGGGTCAGGTTTATTCTCAAAACGTATTACGAACCAACTTTTAAAAGTGTTTTTAATTTTAACTCACTTATTTCAGAATTCTCTCTTGTAATGTTTTTTTTTATGTAAATCGTTTGCAACATTGGTTCAAAAAATGCTATTTAACTAAATATTTACACTATACATCATCGTATATTATGGTTTGGTTTTACAGATTTTTTTTTTATTTAATTCCTAACTTTCAGGGTTGTTTTTTCTTACGAAGTACAGTGTTTCCTTATGAAAAAGACAAACACTCATATAAGTACAGGCAAAAATACAGTGGCAGGTGATTAAATCCTATTGTAGTAAAAATGGCTGTTTCCCTCAAAAAAATGACCCGTGTTCAGTTTAAGTCCACACTTTTATTTGCATATCCACATCATTTTTTACAATCACTTTAATCTCCCTCCAAACTGATTTAAATATTGTATAATCCTAAAAATGCTGTTTTTAAAACACACCTGTCATCATCTTTAACATTTAGATCAGCAGGGGGCAGCACTTTGAAGTCTCTAGAAATTACCCATTTTCTACACTAATCAGGACGTCCCTAGTTTTTACACCAATCTTCTAGTCCCCGTTTCTTCTACAAACTGTGGGTTTCAGTGTTTCTGCGTTGTTCATTCGTTTGTGTATACTAAATAACTACAGCGTCATTTTCCGTTCTTACAAATAAATATAAAGAAACAATCGATAACAACGAACGACCATTTTGATCACATTATAGTGTTCGTTCATTCACCCTCTTGTGATTCATACCTGTTGTATGGAATTTTATTTGGGCTTTCTTCTTCTTCCAAGTATCCAGCAGTCTGTGGTGACGGTCGATCTCCTTCTCGAACAGGACGATGGTTTTTTCGAACTCTGTGAATATTTCTTCGACAGCAGCAGTCAGTCGTTCTCTGATAAATTCTCTCAGGTGTTGAATTGAAGACATTATTTCTGAGACTACTCAAATACCCAGCTATATAGGACAATAGGACAAAAAGCTAACGTTGCTGTTAGCTGCACTTTTACTTCCGTCGGGTCAACCTTTAATTTCCGGTATAGTTAGCTTTAGCCGAAGATAACAATTTGATGATGAAGATACTCATTTAGACAGTCGACGATAATCATATTAAATTCAAACGAAAGCAGCTGGACTCATTTGAAATAAACTGTTTGCTTCTCATCTGTGGAACTTTCTTAGTGTAAAGGATCTTGCCCGGTGCTGCAATACGACCTATCCGCCATGTTGGACAGGGACTGACGTATCACAGCCATAATGAGGGCAGGCATGAACAAATGAGATGGCGATGGAAAATAATTTTAAACATGTTTAGAGTTGTACAGGGGCGGAATAGTGTTTAAGTTTGGGATTCTATTATCTACGTGGTGTAAAAACATGTTTTGTTTTTTAAGTATCAAGCTTCATAAATTTAATTAAAAACAGGTTATAAAATGTTTCAGAGTTGGTCTCATAAAACTACTAAAACGTTTTTTTTTAGATATAAAGAAATGTAAAATTACATAAAAAATATATATAAAATGAAAGGGAGCAGAAACTAACTAACTAAATAGGTTGCAAGTTAAACATTTAGTTTGGAATAAATGTTTAGCTTGCTAACTAAATATTTAGGTTGCAACCTAAATATTTAGTTTGGTGCTAAATATTGAGCTTGGTAACTAAATATTTAAGTTGCAAGTTAAATATTTGGTTTGAGCTAAATATTTAGTTTGCAAGTCAAATATTTAGTTTGAGCTAAATATTTAGGTTGTTAACTAAATATTTAGGTTGCAAGTTAAATATTTAGTTTAGAACTAAAAATTTAGGTTGCAAGTTAAATATTTAGTTTGGAGCTAAATATTTAGCTTGTTACTTAAATATTTATGTTGCAAGTTAAATATTTAGTTTGGAGCTAAATATTTAGCTTGTTACTTAAATATTTATGTTGCAAGTTAAATATTTAGTTTGGAGCTAAATATTTAGCTTGCAAACTAAATATTTAGGTTGCAAGTTAAATTTTTAGTTTGGAGTTAAATATTTGGCTTGTTAGCTAAATATTTAGGTTGCAAGTTAAATATTTAGTTTGAAGCTAAATATTTAGCTTGCTAATTAAATATTTATGTTGCAAGTTAAATATTTAGTTAGCAGCTAAATATTTAGCTCGCTAACCAAATATTTACTTGCTAACTAAATATTTAGATTGCAAGTTAAATACTTAGTTTGGAGCTAAATATTTAATTTGGAAGTAAATGTTTAAGTTGCAAGTTAAATGTTTAGTTTGGAGTTATATATTTACTTAGTTTGAAACTATGCAATTTATAAATGAATGAATGACGTGGTGAAAATCTGACTTTGAGATAATAAACCCCTACTTTTTTTCTAAATAAAGGCTAAATGAAGCAAGATATTGCTTGTAATTTTTAACTGTTTAACTTTACAAACGGCACCCCACAGTACAGACTTTTGTGGTCACCCCCTTTTTTATTTATTTATTTATTTTTTGGGTGCGCCACATATACTTAGATGTCTATTGCTAATAGGAATGGTAGATTTCTGCCAATTGAAGGCAGTTTTTTCCACACCTCTTGTTTATTACTAAACATTTATGATCCATTTTTTAATTTCCCAGACTTTACAGATTACATGTTTAATCTCTAGGGTTAATCCTAGGAGTTTAATTTCATAAGAGTTTTCTTCATCAGTGTCACTTTGTCACTCTCCCATAAAACTTTGACTAGGTAAAGAACTTGATCAACAGTTGTGACTCAGTGTCTCACATCTCTCAAATATTTGTTTTACCACCACAGAGAGAGAGAAAATGATCAGTTTGAGATTACATCTATGAGGATCAGACAGTTCAGGTACAGAGCCCCCAGAGCTGGGTGCACTTACCAGTCGCTGCACTTTGGCTTTTTTCTTTGTTGCCTAAATAATTTATCATTGTAAACCAGCAAATAAAAAGAAGACATTAAAAGTGTTTATCTTTTTTATTTTAGTGTCTGGCTTCATTTTACTCTCACAACCTGCACTTAAAAATACTACCTCTGCCCTCCAGGGTTTTTTTTTACTGCATCATAGATATAATAAAAAGGCCATAATAAGCCTTTATTATATATATGTTCTGCACTATGTTGACTTTTTGATGCATTCAAGTACAATCTGTAAATTAAACAATCTACACTGAAATCAAAGTTGCTCTATAAAAGAAAATAATTTATGGGTTATATGTCCCATTGAGGTTAATACAGACACTTCTCATTGTATTTTGGTCTCATGACACGATGAAATTTACAGAGACAGTAAATTCTGTGGTTAACATTTTAGTGTGAAACATTGATTTTACATGTTGTACTTGAACACATCATAAGGATAATTCACTGCGTGTTTCAATAAAAAGTTGTGTAAGCACCTTTCTGAGGCAGATTTCATGACTGCATATTTTTATCTAAACTGAAAGCCTCAGGTCTCTCTTCACCACCGATGAACGCAGCCACAGGACCAAAACAAAAGACAAAGGTAAATGCTACATTTGTACACAAAGTTTATTTCTTTCAATAAATTTCATTTATGGTTCTAAAAAAAAAAAACGTTACATCTACATTGAAAAAAAATCAGTTACAGAAACTATCAGAGAAGCAGCCGAGGAGGATTTAGTTATTTTGGGGGTCCCAGGTGAAACACAGGCATCAGGCCCTCCACGACCCCACCTTCTGATTACATTTCACCCGTAATTATCAGAGTCCTACTTGTAGGTTATTCATGTAGATATAATAAAAGCTACAAGTTTTTTACAATAACTCTCCAGTTTGTTTGAAAAATAATATCTTGGCTAAGTTCTTTAAAGATTTGCAGTTTTTACTGGAGCTGAACCAGGACATATTTTTCCCTGCTTATCATTTACATGTAAGTCTAACTCTCATAATTTTATATTAAAAAATGTTCTTTACTGTAACATAATCTCTTCACAGTGAGAAGACACCATCCTCATCTAACAGCAGCTTCAAAATGCTACATTTAAAGGCACTTCCTATTTGACAGCTTGCTTGAAGATAAACTGTACAATTCCAATGGAGTTGGGACATTGTGTAAAACAAATAAAATACAATGATTTGCAAATACCTTTCAACCTATATTCAGTTAAATACACTACAAAGACAATATAATTAATGTTCAAATGGATAAACTATTGCTTTTTTAAAAATATTCACTCATTTTGAATTTGATTCCTGCAACGCGTTCCAAAAAAGCTGGGATAGGGGCAACAAAGGACTGGGAAAGTTGAAGATCAAAGAACACCTGTTTGGAACATTCCACAGGTGATCAGGTTAATTGGAAACAGGTGAGTGTCAAGAGGGTATAAAGGGAGCATCCCTGAAAGGCTCAGTTGTCACAAGCAAGGACAGGGCGAAGTTCACCTCTTTACGAATAACTGTGTGGGCAAATGGTCCAACAGTTTAAGAACGTTTTTAAACATATAAATGCAAGGAATTAAAGAATTTCATCATCTAGAGTCCATAATATCAAAAGATTCAGCGAATCTGGACAAATCTCTGCAAGTAAGCAGCAAGGCCAAAAACCAACATTGAATGCTGGGGACCTTCGATCCCTCATGCAGCACTGCATTAAAAACCAACATCATTCTGTAACAAATATTACCACATGATCTCAAGAACACTTCAGAAAACTATTGTCTGTGAACATAGCTTGTTGCTACATCTACAAGTGCAAGTTAAAGCTCTGCCATGCAAAGCCAAAGACATAACACCCAGAAACACCGCTGGCTTCTCTGGACCTCAGCTCATCTGAGATGGACTGACTCAAAGTGGAAAAGTGTCCTGGTGTCCGCAGCAAGACTGCCATGCACCGGCGCCACCGGACCCTCTGACTCTTCTGCATGTGTTACAACAGCGTGGCTTTGTAGTCAAGGACTGCAGGTAGACTGGCCTGCCTGCAGTCCAGACCTGTCTCCCATTGAAAATGTGTGGAGCATTATGAAGCACAAATTACAACAAATGAGACCCCAGACTGTTAAGCAACTGAAGTTGTACATCAAGCAAGAATGGGAAAGAATTCCACCTACAACACTTCAACAATTAGTGTCCTCAGTTCTCAAACACTTATTGAGTGTTGTTAAAAGGAAAGGTGATGTAACACAGTGGTAAACATGTCCCTATCCCAGCTGTTTTGGAACATGTTACAGGCATCAAATTCAAACTGAGTAAACATATGCAAAGACAAACAATGAAATTTATCCATTTGAAAATGAAATATCTTGTCTTTGTAGTGTATTCAGTTGAATATAGATTAAAAAGGATTTGCAAATCATCATATTCTATTTTTAGCTGTTTTACGCAACGTCCCAACTTCATTGGAATTTGGGTTGTAAAACAAGCTGTTTGCTGATTCTTCACACACAAAAACTGTGTGCTGCTGCAAACTGGACTTTTTTAAACATTCTGTTTCACACTTGTATCTCCACAAGCTTTGTTTTATTGGAGGATTCTAACGGATTACATTTATTCATAGTTGTCTCTCTCCTCTTTAAAGAGCAAGACAAGAGTCCACATATTGTAATACTGTTGAGAGTGTTATGCTACAAACTGACCTGAGCAGAGCAAACTGCTTCCTCCCCTTCCTGCTCATTATTGATTTTTACTTGTTGACAGTCAAACCATTAAGCAGATCATAGCTGTTCAACGTAGAAATAAAGAGCTCAGAAAGTGCTTTTTATGTGTGTAATTCTGTGGCCAGGCTTCTGGTTCAGTAAAATTATTGATGTTTTGCAGCTTAAAGCTTTAACACAAGTTTTTAATGAACTAACAATGAAAAGCTGATGAAACAAACTCGCATCCATTTTATTCCTGCGACATATGATGCCTTGCATGAATTATGAATACATCTGATCAATGCTTTTTGCATTTCTATCAAACTTTCTCTCTCAATTTAAGAGCAAAACATTTAGGAAACAATACTTGTGTGAGGATTTTTTTTTGTTAGCTTTGCTTTATATGGGGCATATAGAAAATCTACTTCTGTAGCCCTTAAATAGTTTGTTGTGTACCTGCAGTCTCTGCAGTGCAGAAAAGCTGAATTTAGTTTCTCCAGGTGCTGCATAGATATCTCTATATTCTGTCAGGGTCATATTTTTCAATTTGTTCAGTTTTCTCTGTTCCCCATTATATTATTTGAACAATAACGTCACAGTATTTGCTGCAGAACTGCTGAACAAGGTCATGGACTTCCGACAAACAAATCGTCGTCTTCATTCTGGCTCTGGGTCAAACTCTAGCTCCAACATGTAAGGCTGGATGGACAGGTCTTCCCTTGTTGATTTATTTTAATTCATTTGTAAATGAAAAGTTGATGTGATGTTAGGTAATCATACTGTATCTCTGCATCTCTCATGTCCACTTTAAGTTTTTTTTTGCAATTGGATTCAATTGTATCTTGTGGTTCCTGTTTAGTTATTTGTGTTTTCATCATTTCATATATCCTCAGTTAGTTGTTCATCAGCGTTTCGTCAGTGTTTTTCTCAGTCATCCTGTTACACTCACCTGTTCCCACTTTGTAATCAGTCAGCTTTATTCAATACCTCATTATCCAAGATCTATAAAGTCAGTCTCCTTCAACCTTCATTTGAGAAGATCATTGTTTTGCCTGGCTGCCCTGTATGGGTCACCTTTGTGCTCCCAAGCATTATTAACTGAATATATTGTGCTGCCTCATCAGACTTTGTTTTAGTTCTAAATAAATTTCAGGTTTCTGAGCTCTTCATGCTCCTTCTGGGTCCAAATCCTCTGTTTCTTCTTAAACAAGATAATTTAATCATGCAGATATTGAGGCTTGTGAAGATGACATGAAGAAATATGTTATATTTACTTCCATAACGCTGAATACTAAAGTGATTAATAATAACAATTAAAAAAGACATATTTGTAAACATTGATCAAATGTAATTTAATTACATTTTATTTAATTGAAGTTCTTGTTAGATGTATTACCATAGGTGAGTTTAGAGATTTAGCACTGAAACAAGGTTTTCATGGGTGATGGGCACTTCCTAAAGTAGACCTGCCACTGCCAACATTTGCTGATGGCAATGAGGGAATGCCTATTAGCAAGCGCAGGTCTGGAAGTATACAACTGTTTTTTTTTTTGGGGGGGGGTACTTTGACTTACAACTAGCCTTTTAGCTAAACGTTGTCTGAAATCATACTTGAAAATTGTGTAACTCTCATCTTGTCTATTTAACTGACTGAGTAGCATGAGTTTGTCTTGACTGCATCGTACTGTACTTGTATCACAAAACTTCCATTGCACCACATGACCACACGGTAGCAAACCAAGCTACCCTGAGGAATCTACTTGGCAGGTAACACAGAACCAGTTGCCTTAATAAACAGTGCAGAAAATATTTTTTTTCTTTCTTTCTTTTTTTTTTTTTTATATTTCAGTGAAATAAGCGGTCACCAACACTGATGCTGCAGTTAAAGTCAGGAGTCAGTAACTTCTTCTGGACATATATATATTAGGGATGCAACAATACATGTATCTGTATCGAACCGTTCAATACACCCTTGTATCAAACAATACACCCTTGTATCGAACAATACAGATTTTTAAAATTTATTTTATCAACTTGTCTTCTGAAGATGCTCTGTATTGAAGGATCAGTGGATCTGTGTTCGACTGCTCCACTTAGGCTGCATT
>JARVJO010000001.1:41739440-41751249 GCA_031762555.1 Cynodonichthys magdalenae
TGCCTCAGAGACTGCAAGCTGTTAGAAAAGCCAGAGGTGGTGCAACAAAATACTAGTGATGTGTTGGAGTGTTCTTTGGTTTGATAGTTTTTCACGATTCCATAATTTTTTCCTCAGAATTGAGTGATGCCATATTTTTTTCCCTCTGCTTGGTCTAAAAAAATTAACCGTTACTGACTGCCACAATTTTTTTCTTGATTTCTTTTAGTGTTTCTTAAAGCCAAAAAGGTACCATTTCAAATTACTTTAGTTTTGTGTCATGTCTGTGACAGCGCCCCCCTCTGGTCACAATATACGAGGGTCACAAAAAATTGTGTAACACCTGTTTAAAATACATGGTCGAATTATTGAATTGAATGTACTAATTTTAACTATACTTCGAAAATTCAAAGAACACCGAAATATAATCGTATTAGAAATACAAATACATTATAAACACAAAGTAGTAGAGCTGGAGTTAAATGAAGTGCTGAGGCGAAAGGCCAATCATTTATTTACCAGCTAACTCCGATACCCTGAACAAACGTACCTGATCTGTACAAGTGAAGGCTGGAGTTGAAAATCGGATCCAGTATTTTAATTTGTTGCTCCTTTTTCAGTTCATACGCTTTTTTTGTCCTTTTAAAAAGCTACATTTTCAAAACAGTCTGACGTCCAATCTTCGTTATACCTGCCGTTTCCACTTTGTTAGGTTTTGTCCGTCGAAGGCTCAGCTGAACCCAAGAAAGTATAATTATTGCAAATACTGCATAAATTTTAAAACCCGTTAAGAGTACAGCAAATAAATCATTTGGAAAACTACGTTCATTTTTGAAGGGCTTCCTGTCCAACTTTTCTTCTGGTGATATTTATGTGGTGAAGTGGTGTTTGTTTCTCAACAGCGACGCCTACAGTATAAGGGGAGAACTGCATGGAGTTCCGCACTTCGGTATGACGTTATCTGCTGGCAAATCTTTAACGTTAAGTTACATGAAACAATACAAAAGTGTCCTAAACAGTAAGGCATAGCAGAAGATCGATGTACATCTTGAAAACTTTCAATGTTTTTTATTATTTTGAAAACATTAATTACTTATGTTACAATTGTAACTTATGATTACTATTAGGAAAAATAGGTTCAGTCACAAACAGTAGTGGAAAATTTGTTTTTATGTTTTGGATGGATAAAGCAAATCATTGTCTGGATGCAAATTCTGTTTTATAATTCTCCCTATTTGAATGCAAACCAGTAATCCATCAAATTTATTTTCTTTCAAATGTAATGAAACAATCAAAATACATTGACACTTTGAGGGATTTATTAGGCAAAAATTTACAAATACATTCATTCACAAATATCCTTCATTAAAAATGTTAAGATAAGAATGTGCCAGAGATTTTAACAGCTTACTTTGATCACATGAAGTTTAAGCATCACAATTAAAAAATAAAGTTTTGGAGGGGAAAAAAAAGGCATAAATAACAAAATAAACAATTTATATAAAAACAATTCTATTAAGAAAGATATTACACAGTAAGGATGCTGTAGTTTGCTTTTCCTTCAGACTTTGAGTACAAATGAAGACACAAAACTAGTCTGAGTTTGTACAACGTTTCAGAACCAAAACATCTCAGGTCAATCTCTCAAAAGTCAGACATCTGAATCATCACGGTTAAGACCAAGCATGTTGGAGAGACTCAGTGACAATTTGGCCTTTTCATCTGCCGAAGCAACCGGGGCTACAAGGTCTAACTCAGACTTTGGTGTTTCAATTTGGAAGGTTCCTCCTCTGACCATAGAGGAATCTCCTCTGTCTGTAGAGGCACTGTCATCTAGACTCACTGATTTAACTACTTTTTCCTTTGACATTTTCAATATATCCAGGATGCTAATCTTTTCCCCAGATGTTTGAGCTGTATTGAGTATCGGAAGTCGAATCCCTTTGCTGACTACAAAATCCTTATCTTCAATGCCTTGTTTTGTTGAGCTAAATAAATCAGCAGTGTCTTCAAGGCCATCAATGGAGCGTCTGGGCATTTTATGGAACTTGAATAGTGGAATGTTCTCCTCGACATTTGGTGAATAAACATCTGCCTCAAGATCTGCACTGGCATTAACGTCTTCAGCTTTCTCAGACCCTGAAATGTTTAATTTTGGCAACTTGATATGTGGCAATTTAGACTCGAGATTAGAGTCTACATTTGGTGCTTTGCTGTCAACGTTGGGTCCTTGGGCACTACCTTGTAATTTTGGTGAATTCCATTCTACTGTAGGAATAGAAACGCTGGCATCGGTTTTGACTTTGGGTACCTCAATTCCAGTTTCACCCGAGGTGTGAAGGCTGGGAATCTCTGCCTTAGAAGCTGAAAAATCAAGTGCCGGAACCTTGAAATGAGGCACTTTAAAGTCACCTAGGTCAGTATTTAAACCTAGGTTTGGAGATTTCCCTGTGACATCTGGTGCTTCCAGTTCAGTTTTTGGAAAACTGGCATTTAATTTTGGTGCTGAGCGGTTTCCATTATATTTTGGTGAAGACAAGCTGAGATCTGCATTTGGTAGATCCAAACCAGCCCCCTTTACATCAGTTTTAGGCAAGTTAATTTCTAAGTCTGGACTTTTAAGGTTTGGAGTAGAAAGATCTGGTAAGACCATGTTAGTTTTAGGGGCTGAAAGATTGAGATCTTTAAGATTTGTGTTTACATCAAGATCTGGACCACTGAGACCTCCTTGAAGTTTGGGGGCCGATAGATGTAAATCTGGTGCTTCAAGCTTTCCATCAGGTGCTGTGAGGTTTGCTTTGGGCAGTTTTGCATCAACATCTGGAAGAGAAAGATCTAGCTCTGGAGTTTTCAGGTCAGCATTTACGTCAAGCTTTGGTCCTTTAACTTTTGGCCCTGAGAGATCAATCTTTGGCATTTTAAATTTTGGTAGCTTATGTTTTCCAGTTGGGGTACCCAGTTCTGGTGTTTGAATGTCTACATTTGGTTTTTGTAAATTGAAGCCAAGATCTGGGTCATCAAATCCAGCATTAATTGTTGGTGCTTTTAGCTCTACATTGGGTACATCCACATCAGCGTTAGGCAAGCCAAGATTGGCATTTAGCTGTGGCGCTTTCAAGTTGGCATCCAGTTCTGGTTCCTTCACTTTGGCCCCTTTCAGGTTTGGAAGTTTAAATTTAGGAAGCCTCAACTTAGAGTCAACTGGGTCAAGATCAACATTTGGACTATTAAGGTCAATACGGGGTCCTTTGAGGTCAGGTGTTGCAATGCTGAGGTCTGGAGTCTCAATCTTGCCATCAACCTTTGGTGACGAAAGATTAACATCTGGTACATTCAGATCCAAATTAGGCCCTTTGAAGTCTACATCTGGTCCTTTCACATCAGCATCAATGTCAGCCTTTGGTGCTTTCAGTGTGCCAAATTTGGGTTTTTTGAAAGTGAACCATTTGGGTTTTCCAGCATGCACTTCAGGAGCATCAACATCTAACTTGGGGCTGTTAAGTTTTGCTTTTGGTGCTTTTAGGTTCAAGTCTGGTGTGTTTATCTTACCATCAATCTTTGGAGCTGAGAGATTCAAATTAGGGGTTGAAAGATCAGTATCTAAATCAAGATCTACATCACCATCAATTTTTGGTCCAGAAAGGTTAACATTTGGTGCATTAAAATCCAAATCAGGTCCTTTGAGGTCTACATCTGGTCCTTTCAGATCAGCATCAATGTCAGCCTTTGGTGCTTTCAATGTGCCAAATTTGGGTTTTTTGAAAGTGAACCATTTGGGTTTCCCAGCATGCACTTCTGGAGATTCAACATCTAACTTGGGACCATCAAGTTCTGCTTTTGGTAGTTTTAGGTTGACGTCTGGCGTGTTTAGTTCACCATCAATCTTTGGTGCTGACAGATTCAAGTCAGGGGCTGAAACGTCAGCATTTAAGTCAACATCTGGACAATTTACCTTTGGCTTAGAAACTGACATCTTTGGCTTTTTAAAAGTGGGCCATTTAATCTTCCCAGATGGAGAATCAGTGTCCACATCTGGAGTTTTAACATTGGCATCAACTTTGGGTAATTTCAGGTTGAGATCTGGTGAACTAATCTCACCATCAACCTTGGGTGCTGAAAGGTTAAAATCTGGTCCATCAACATCAGCTTTGGGGCCATGAAGTTTGGGTTTTTTCCACTTCTGATGAGGCCAATTGACTTTTCCTGAGGGACCATCAATATCAAAATCTGGGGCATGAACATCTACATCAGGACCTGTGAGGTTAGTTTTTGGGAGATTTAGCTCAGCTTCTGGTACATTAAGTTCCCCTTTGACATTTGGAGCTGAGAGATTCAGATCAGGTGTGTTAATATCTCCATCTATGTCCAAGTCTGCTTTTGGACCGTGCAGTTTAGGCTTTTTCCATTTCAAATGAGGCCAGTTGATTTTACCAGATGGAGATTCTACTTCCAGATCTGGGGTTTGTATATCCATTTCAGGACCTTTGATGTCTGCCTTTGGCAAGTCAAGCTTTGGGGCACGAAGTTCACCCTCTACTTTTGGAGCAGAGAGATCAAGATCAGGAGTATCAATGTTTGCATCTAAATCCAGATCATTTTTTGAACCATGAAATTTTGGTTTCTTCCACTTTAAATGAGGCCAGTTGATTTTACCTGATGGGGCATCAATGTCAAGATCAGGGGTCTGAACGTCTACATCAGGACCTTTAAGGTCAGCTTTTGGCATTTTAAGGTCAACATTGGGTGCACTCAGATCACCATCAATCTTTGGTGTGGAGACCTTGAGATCAGGTGCTGAAAGGTCTGCATTAAGATCAGCATCTGGTCCTTTAACTTTGGGGCTTTTCCATTTTAAATGAGGCCACTTCATTTTACCTGATGGGGCATCAATGTCAAGATCAGGGGTCTGAACATCTACATCAGGACCTTTGAGGTCAGCTTTTGGCATTTTAAGGTCAACATTGGGTGCACTCAGATCACCATCAATCTTTGGTGTGGAGACCTTGAGATCAGGTGCTGAAAGGTCTGCATTTAGGTCTGCATTTGGTCCTTTAATTTTGGGACTCTTCAGTTTGAAATTTGGCAAATTCAATTTCCCTGAAGGTGCGTGAATATTAGCATCAGGGCCATCCAGATCTACCTTTGGTGCCTTCAAATCTAAATCTGGACTTTGAAGATCTAACTTGGGACCTGACAGATTGAGTTTTGGTTCTTGTACATTTCCACTGAAGGAAGGCAGAGCTACATCTCCAGATACGTCCACATCTGATTTGGGGGTTTCAAACTGAGGCAGATTAAATTGTGGCATTGTGAACTTTGGGACATTGAATTTACCCCCCTTTATGGATGGTTTCTCAATGTCAAGGGATGCATTTGGTGTATTTAACTGTGGAGTTGAGACGCTGGCATTTGGTGCTTTAAGATTGCCACCTATATCCGCTTTTACTTCTGGCCCTGTGAGTCCTGTGGAGGGCATGTTTACTGAACCAAAATCAGCTGAAGGTTTATTTAGGCTGAGTTTGGGAAGGTCTCCATTGAGGGTGGGGCTTTTTATTTTACCACCAAGTCCAGGATTAGTGTTCAGATTTCCACTAAAGCCATTAAGGGCGACAGTCGGTGCCTCAGCTGATGCATCCAATGAGAGGTCCTTTTGTAGCAACTGTAAAACAAACATTTTAGGATGTAATTTAAGATTAGCATTTTACAGGAAGATGATGTACTGGTTTTACTCCATCAGCCCTAAATTTGGATCCACATATTAAGCTTTTTACACTATTTGCATTCAAGGAATCGCCCCACCCAAAATCTAAAAAAATAAAAAAAAAATCTTGTGTCTTGTTTTTGATGACATCTTATTTGAATAGCTTAACACCATGTATAAATTGAAAAATTTTACTAGTCTCTACTGCATTTGGATGAAGACAAAATCGAAAGCCATGTTCACTCTGCAGGTCTTAATACTCAATTCTGATTTTTTTGAAAAAATAAAACAAAATCAGATTTTTTTTGGTGTGAACGTTCACATTATATTTTAAATGTGACCTCCATCAGACTCCAGTGTGAACTCTACATGGCAGTGATGTGACCCGCATGTGCAGAAAAATGACATGTCACATTCAACTCACTGTTTACAGAATTAGCTAAACATGGATGCTACTTGTTAGCATGTAAATTCTGAAGTTGTGCAATCAGTGTAGATTAAATTATAATCATTAATTATTAATAAAAAGAAAACTTGGATTTAGATCACATTTTCCTGCAACGTAACAGAGCCTAAGACACTTGTACAGAGTCCAATATTAAAATTAAATAAATTATGCCAAGGCTTAGACTGTAAAACTCACCCCTGTAGGGTCTTTGAGCCCCAACCCCAAAGGACCAAGTCCAGCACTGGCACTTAAATCCTTCTTTGTCATGATCTTCAGGTTGTTTTCATAGGGTTTCAGGGCCTCCAGGATGGCATGTACATCATTTTGGTCAAGGTTGCATAGATTTATGGTGGCTGCAACAACTTCATCCTCTGAAACCATAAAGAAAAATGTTGAATCTTTAAACTGTAAATACTCACTAGAGTTCCTAAAAGCTAAAAGACTAACATATTTTTTATGGTTTGCAAGTTTTTTTATTTTCCTCACCAGCTTGCAGGCCAGCTTTGGCACCAAATGATTCATCTGCATTCCCTAGAAAAGAGAGTCCATTCCCAGATCCATCCAAAGCCAGGTTTCCTGACACACCTGCACTCTTGCTTCCTCCACTCTTTATAGAAAAAGATAGAAAACAAGTAAAAAAATAAGTCAAGTTTGAACCATGTTTTCACATTTCCATCAAACCATTGTTTACAGTTTATATTTTCATTTCAATCAAGCTTAAGTTTTGACCCACAATAATGAACTGTTTTAAGGGCTTGTTCCAAGTACTTACCATTTTTCCGTGCTTGTTTTTATGCCCACATATCAAGGAATAAATGTAAAATGGAAAAGACCATGGGAACGTCCCACTACAGCAAAACGATCTGTAAAACAGCAAAGGAAAGATGTGTCAGTTTATTGTCAGTAGCTTATCACAAAGAGCACAAGTCTTAATTTGATGGTTGTTTGAGTTTTTGTAAAATAAATTAATTGTCACATCATTTTGTTTAATTATTGACAACCCTTTTTATAATTTAACGTTTTTTTCAGTTTGTTGTTTAAGTTGTCAATAATATTACAGCCATTAACTTCAGGCCAAGGATAAAGCACTGATTAAGGCTTTTGATTTAATTTGTTACAAATTGCCACATCTCAAATTCATAAAGGTTCTGTACTGGTATTGGTTCTAGTTAGACTCACGTCACTAATTTATATACTATGATCTGCTGTAGTTTAACACTACAATTTTTAGTAGTTATTAAATTTTCTTACAATTTAAAATAAAAAAATTGTTTACCATAGTTTGATAAATATTAGGTGAAAATTTTTCCATCCTGGACCCAAACAATTAACATTTGTACCTCAGAGTTAAAGTTTAATCTAATGAACCATTGGTGCGATCACCATTTTTTCTCTCTTTTTTTTTTTTTTTAAACACCAAATGTAAATTTCAGCCAATGTTCATATTCTTTGGAACTCTATGCTCTAACTTGTTTACTAGCTTTTTAAACTTGGACCACAAACATAAAATCTGATTGTTTCTTTCCATTGTTGTTTTTTTACATTGTGCTGGCCAGGAATTACACTAAAGAAAGGATTTGATCCAGTCAGCTATTTGTTAATAAAGACATTTTTTTTTACTAGTACAACATTTTGTAAAATGAATTTGACTGTAATGTATTTAAACAGAACTGACTGTTAAATCTGAATCTGTTTAGGACCGAATTGGGTTAAATTTAGTGTTTGGACTTGTTACTTTTTGCAGTGCTCCAAGATGACTCCAGGGTATCTGTGTATTCTGTATAAACTGTTTATGTAAGATTTCTAAAAAATTAGTAAAATACAGTGAATATAATGTTTGACTAATTATTACCGTATTTATTCATGTATAATACGATCTCAAGTATAATACAATCATCATTTGAGCATAAAAATCATAAAAATCTAATTAGCAATAACCCGTGTATAATACTATCCCCCTACTTTATGGATGATTTTTAAGGTTAAATTTCTAGTATTATAGATGAATAAATACAGTAAATACAAACGAAAAAAAAGTATTACCATTCCCACTGCTGCTGCTGCTATATTTTACTACCTTTATCACCACAAACAATAATTTATATTGTAAAGAAAAGCCCATTTTTTGTAAGTAACTCCCATTTGTGTTGCTGGTTTGTGGTACTTTATGCATTTTTCTAAAACCTAAAATTATAAGAATGATAACTAAAAAGTATGTAATAACATTTTCTTTTACCACTTTATCTTTTGTACCATATACCTTTTTTTAAGTCCTCTCAAATCTTTGTAACGAATAGAATTTCAGACCAGATGACGTCACATATTTATTAAACCAGCTGGAAAGAAACAGTTAGACATAACTCTGTAGGAAGAACTAAGTGTTTATTATTGCAGTTTGTATGTCTGTAGTGAGGGCTCAGTTGGTCCTGCCTGTGTTCATACATCTCTACCTGCCTACATTCTCTGCTGCTGACTGACAGAGAAACAACACCACCCAAAACTGTCTCATGATGAAGGAATCCAAAACATCTGCCAGGTTTGGAGAAGGGAATGTGCGCATCCAAACCTGTTGGTTTGGATTCATGCTGACTGACACACACACACACACACACACACACACACACACACACACACACACACAGCCCTCCCTTTGACCACACCTTAGCATTTTCAAATGTAAAGGCTAAAGCCATGGATAGCTGCACTGATAAACTCAGTGCAGGAGCCTTGCAGAGTTGTGCCCAAGCTCTCAAAAGTTAAAACACCAAGCATGACTACTTCAATCGGGATTTATTACTGTCATTTCAAAAAAATGGTAACTGTCATGGCAAAAATAAAATACCCTGCTTATTAATTTTGATCTATTTATTATAAAAGAAACATCAAGCAAAAGAATCTTATCCTCCAAGAGCACTTTATTAAGACAAACACCATAAGACTTAACCTGTTAACCTGCGGACCTAACCGTAACCAAATTAAATTAAGTATTGCTCTTGAACCCTGTGGAGAAAATTCACAAGCCTAGTCTCTATGTAAAGCTATCAGAAATTTTTAACTTCACCAATCATCATTTTTTAAATAAAAATACACTATAACTATTAACTTATTTAAAATTTTAAAAAAGCATATTGAATAAAAGGTAAATTGATTGGCTACACAAGCCATGGTGTCAGAATGAAGCTCAGAGCTGATTGGCTGATTCTAGTCAATCAATCATGTGTTCCACGGACAGGTGGGACATGAGGAGCTTGCCACACATTTTGGGCTCTGGAGAATAGATCAACCCAATTGGTCAAAAAAGGTGTCAACTGAAAGAAGACAACTAGTCAAATTGTTTGAACAGTCTATAATGCAAATTCAAAGTCCCTGGTATGCTATGAAAAGGGAACCATAAACTAGGAATGTACCGTGGGTGGTACATACGATTTGCATCACATTTAATAATAAATTGCAAACTGCAAATTAATTGAATGCATTTTTTTTAAATATACCAATCAGAACGATTGAAAGCTGGTGTTTTGAGGGGACAGTGTTTTGAGCACCTGTTGACAGCCCTGGTTCTTTTCAAAACCAAAAACTAGAAGAGTTTTAAAGAAAACAGAAAGACAGTAAAGTCACAAAAACTTAAACAAGCAAACCAAAAAGCAGTGATGTGATTATTGTGTGTATCCTTTGGTAACACCAAAAAGGCAGCACACAGTGGGGTCTGAAACTAATTATTGCAGCGTCATTCCACATTCAGTCCAACAACAAGATCCACTGACCACAAAAGAGGTTCACAAAGCTCAAAAACAAAACGCTGCATAGAATATCTTCTTTACGAGAAACATCCACAGTTTAAATCCAGCCAGAAACCTCCACATTTTCAATACTTTTTACAGCACAAAATCAGATAACTCCAATGCAAAGACTGTAATATTACTATTCCTAATAAATTTTCTTCAGCAACAAATTACAACCTAACAGAGTTTATGCATTTATTTATTTTGTAGCTGAAAAATATTGTGAAATTATGAATATTAAGAAAACATTTGTTTTTGATCCATAATGCTTAGAGTCATTTTATGAGGAACTCACCAGATCCTGCAGTCAGACACGTCTCAATCAGAGCCCGTGGAGAGATGTCCACTCTTCAGAGTATCACTGCTCTGTTTGACAGGACCAGATGAATCAGCCTGTTAAATGCCAGGAGCCAGGAGAACAGGTTCGACAGCATCAGGACCGCCACTCCTTATGACCCCTGTTTCTTATATGAGACACTGACACACACACGCCTTGATTTGATCTGAGGCTGGATTTTTTTTTTTTGGCAGCCGAAACTTGACTAGAAAGCTCATGAGAGAGATGTTGCGAAGGGAAACACACCACTCCTTTTTCTAACAGGACTAACCAGGTTTACAGAGCACGACTGTCAGAGGCACTGACTCGTTTCTCTTTAATTTTCAATTTTGTGCTGCGTGTTTACAAAGAATCAAACACTGAATCAGTTGCCCTTTCAGACCACACTTCAGACCTCACTGTTCATTTAGCAGTTTACAATACAACGCTCATTTTTGTACCTGTAGCTCTTATTGTCTGATGAGCATCCTTCAACACTTGTTACATCAAGAAATTAAACACCCGTGCAAAAAGAGGTGGTTCATTCATACAGTTTACAATCTTCATACCACAGGAAATGAAAAGTAAATGACTCGTCACGATACTGTCCCCAAAACATTTTTGATTTATAGATGTTTTTTTGAAAAAAGAAAAAAAAAACAAGATGCATTCAAGTTTCAGAGGTTTTTAACCAGAATAGTACCCAGTAAAAACACACAATACATTAGGTATTGTACTGGTATTATCAAAGATCATGTCTTTCCTATAACCTTTAGATTGAAAGAATAAGCAAAAAAAAAACCATTACAATTCCTCTAATAGAGGTTTGATTACTCAAATAGTGTCTGTATACAGACAATAGCAGAACTCAACACTAACAATGTCATAGGGTTCAAATTTTGTTTGGCAGGATGTAACCAAAAAGCAGCAATAAATGGGACAACTGAAAAATATTAGAGCAGTTTGAACATTGTTTCATTTATCCGTTTTCTCAACCAAGAAATGTCCAATTTTTACTTGAAGTTACTTTGAAGCCTTTTATTTGCACTTTGTGTTTATACATCATTACAGTATGTTAGACTTTGTGAGAAGTAAATCTTATTCAAACTTTCATTGTGTTGTTTTTCTCCCTTAACACCCATACAGCATTTGTACTACAGTTGACAATGACTGTCCAAATTCAGGAGTTGTGTCCTTTGAAGGACTCGACCTATCCGGTTAAGGTGCGCAAGGTTCTTTGTCCAATACTAAGACCGTAAGTGAGTGAATTTGGATGGTTTGGCCTTCAGTTCCACCCTTACCCCAGCACATGTCCTCCTGTCGCCTAGCAACCATGACCATGCTAAACAGAAGCAATGAAAATAGAAATTAACCAAATATTTATATTCTTATTCATATCCTAAATTAACAAAATTAGCTTAGCGGCAATGCATGAAGAACTGTGGGAACCGCCACGAGCTTGTTTGGTTATTTACATTGACAGGTTTTTAAAAAGGGGCAATGTGTGTTTCTCAGGCATATATTTAAATTCTATACCATAATAAAGTAACTATGTCACCTTTAGTCGTTATTAAAATGCTGTT
>JARVJO010000001.1:41769427-41788119 GCA_031762555.1 Cynodonichthys magdalenae
AGATTGTAGTGTGAAGCGCTTTGAGTATCCTGGTTGGATAGAAAGGCGCTATATAAGTACAGTCCATTTACCATTTATTAATAATAATGTATAACTATTTCAAACTCTAAATGTTTTTATTTTTCTCAACAACAATCTAAAAACGCTCAAAAACAAGCCATCGATCTGATTCTAAAGGTTGTGAACCATTCACTGAATCATTTACTGGAATACCCCCAGATAACAAAGAACAAACATAACAAGCAAATGATAAACACGGTGTAACGTGAAGTTTCAGGCTGTGCTAGTCAACACTTAGTTTACACAATTTATGTCAAGATTTCCGTGAATTTAAAATATTGCTTCGAGAAAATTTTGCGCCGAATTTTTAAAAATGCTACATTGTTTTGAAAAACCCTTCAGTCCTTACTTTTAAGGCCTAATTAGTTGTGTTAATACGACGCGAAATGTTTTAAATGTTTTGATAAGAGAATTCGTAGGAAACCAAAAACCTCTCGTGCACAACGGTAGGCACAACAACGATATCCGACTGCATCACGTTTGAATAGGACAAGACGCAAAAAAGCAATATAAAGCAGGACATTTTGTTAATGAAAATATGTTAAAACTCAAACTTACCTTTCTTCTGCTAAATTTCACATACACAGACAGCAGAAAAGAAAAACGACTTTGGTTTTAGCGGTAAAAATACGTATTTCATTGGGAACAGCTACTATTGGTTGAATAGATTTACCTCCAAGACAGTCCTTCAACAAGCGCTGCTGCTATTGGCTGTACGTATAAAGGGGAGGGACTTCGTTGAAGGAAATATTTTCAACCCTAGGACGATTGGTGGCACTAATCAGGCGCTAATCATATATATATAAAGTAATTAATTAATACATTTAACAAGCAGCACCTGACTGACAGATTTTTTATATTCACGTCAATAATGTACCTAAAAGAACAACATAATATATCTATACCTAATTTCTTGGGGGGGGGTTCTCCCCCCCATGTTGCTCCAAACAAAAAGGGCACTTCTCAACGTTTATGATAACCTTCGTTTATTCCTTTCAGTGAGACAGATATGTTCGAGTTTAAAATATATAGATTTTTTTGTTTGTTTTCTGTGGGTTTCAGTTGGCGCATGTAATTTCCGAGCATTACGACAGGACCTGAACGCCTCGTGAGACGTGTCTGTTTTCCAGGTTCCTCCGTACTTCCGGTTTGTTTCCCACCGCAGCTTCAGCCCGAACGAAAACAAAATGCGATTGATAAACTTTACAGCTGAGCTGTGATCAATGACAGCTTCATTGCTGTGTCCGTGCATACTTTACCCACCGCTCTTTTAAATGTCAATACTTTGGACTCGAGGGGTGTAGCAGGAACAAGAAAAACAACCATGCAGTTTTCTCCGACGAACGGAGATTTCACATTCGTCTCCTCTTCGGAAGCTGAAGGTATGCTAACGCTAGCATAGCTGCTACACAGCTGGTAGGCCCTAAAACTAACAAACGGACGGGCATTATGTATTTTTTTGCCATTTTAACTTTAGTAAATTTGCATTTTAGCATCTTATAGGTTAAGTAAATAAATATATTCTGGGCACCTTCGTTAAAGGTTTAATAGCGTTGATAAATGTAGACTTTATCGCGTAGTTTCTACCTGTGGGGGAGAAAAAGGTAACACACTTAAAACAACTGGAAAGAAAAAACTGGGACCGTATTTCATAGTATTTTGTATATCGTGAGATTTCCTGCTTTTTAAATATTTTTGTTAGTCACAACACCAAAGTAACTCCCACTCCCAGTCGTTATTTACAAAATATATAATGGGTGTGGCTAAAATGCTGCATATTGACCGGTGATGACAAGGAGATAATTTTATTGGTTGTTAATATATTTTAACATTATTTTCTTAGATTAAAGATGCCACCTTTAACTACCTGATATTTTAAAGATCTGTGTTTCTTTTTGTTAAAAATGTATAATAAGTCAAAATTTACAGTGTTGTGCAGTATATATAATCTCTGTTTGGGTGGCAGCCAAGGTGAGTACAAAAGAAATAATGCAAGCAGCTTTTTTTTATACACAAAGTTTGTATGAAACCCAGATCTCACTCTCCCTAGTGATACTTTCCATCTCCACCTGGGAGATCTCAAGCTGTTCTCAGGCTAAAGAAAATACTTAATCCCTCCAGCAGATCTTGGGTCTGCCCCAGGGCCTCTTCCCAGTGGGACATGCTGAAAAACCTTGAAAGAGAGATGCTAACTTTGTCTATGCAAAGAAGAAAAAGTTACATATGTGAAATTCCTTCTGTGTAGACACATCCTGCTGTGTGTTTGTGCCCACTGTCTGACTGCGTTCTTCTCTCCACAGAACTGAGCGGCACCATCAGCGCGCCTGATGTTAAGCTGAACATGGGCGGTGACGGCGGCAAAGATCCATACGCTACCACCTTCCTGAGGCAACGGGGCTATGGCTGGCTGCTGGAGGTGGAGGAGGAGGAGAATGAAGAGAGTAAACCTCTCCTGTAAGGATTTGTTTTGTCAAGGCATCACATTTTGTGGACAACTGCTGCTGTCTTGTGAAAAGTAGCAAGTAAAATATTTAAGCTAGATGGTAACTGTAAAACAGATTTATTTAAAAATGGTATATGCTTTTATTTTTATGTTTGCCCTCACAAACTCCTCAGTATAAATATGGTGCCTCGTGTATTTAACAGGTGTGGTACGCACAAAAAAGTTGCATGCTTTGCAGTGTGTCAAATGAAATTTGCTTGAAATTCTAAGTAAATTTTATTTGTATAGTACTTTTCACATATAATCACTAGAAAGTGCTTCACAAGGAGCAAAACTAAAATAAATACAAACATACAATAAGAACCTAAAAGCATACAATAAATATGACCAATAAAACTAAGTAATACATTTAGCTAAATGCTTGTCTGAGTAACAGTGTCTTTATCTGCTTCTTAAAAACCAACCTCATGGAGACACAGAAAGGACGCTCCGAAATCGTGCTTAAAATTATGCATATTTTCCCTGCCTTTTATCATGTATCATATTAAGTTGTGCAGAGAGGTGAATTACACGCTGCAGGGCATGTTTTTGTATTAAAATAGAGGCTTGTCTGGTGAGGTGGCTCATTGTTCCACATCCATTGGGATGTATAAAGGAAAATGAGTGCAGAAACATGCGTGCATATTGTTCGATAAATCTGAATCTCACATGCAGATTTTCCAATTTGGTAACTTTGATTATGAGAGGTGCACACTCTTTGATACATGAGGCCCCAGATCTGTGGGAGAAACTGGTTTGGATCTGTGTTGTTTTTTTTACCTTGTATTTCAGTAAATCATACCCTGAAATACAGTATTACTGACTGCCTAGACAGGCTTGTGATTTTTTTTTTTTTTTTTTATTGACGCATGTAGTTTTGAGTTTTCAATGTGTTTCTAATATATTTTTACCTCTATCTCAGATTAGACTTAATAAACTAGCATTAATATAATGCTAACAGCTTTAAAAAAAACTCACATTTTATGTTAGTCATGTTAAAATGGCTCACTTCATTACCGAAACTCACCGCTAATATCTTGAAATGCACAATTTATTCCACATGGCCAGGTTTTTAAGAACAATATTCAAAGCACTATTTGTTATTTATAAACACAAATAATAGCAGAAGTGACTTGTAGCACACCCGAAGCATCGTGGAGTCTTTAACGTGTGTTGGTGCAAAGCCTCTATTAATATGATAATAATATTAAAATATATTAATATTAGTTTTGTTTCTTGTGTGAGCAGGGAAGAGCTGGACATCGACCTAAAGGATATTTATTATAAGATCCGGTGCGTGCTCATGCCCATGCCATCACTGGGTTACAACCGGCAGGTAGTAAGAGACAACCCGGACTTCTGGGGTCCTTTGGCCGTGGTGCTGCTTTTCTCCATGATCTCCATCTACGGACAGTTCAGGGTGAGTTCAGCACTGCGGAGCGAGAATGTTAGCTTAATTTGTGAAAACGTTGCCCTCAGTCAGAGGTATTATAACACAACAATGAACGTTTTAAAATAGTTTTTCAAGAAATGTTTAATGAATCTACCAAACAAAACCTTATCAAAAGTATAGTTGTGTAAATTATTTCAACGTGTGTAATTGTTCTTCAGCCTGGTCCTCGTGGACCAAAATCCAGCATGATTTACTTGTTTCCCTGCTTCAACACACCTGATTCAATTGATTGAATTACTTCCTCATGTTTTGCAGAAGCTTGTAATTCACCTGCTCGTTCAAATCAGGTGTGTTGGAGCAGAAAAAAACACTAAAACCTGCAGGACAAGGACACCCCTGTTATAGACCATTCTCATAGTTTGTTTAAAGAATCGACTAAAATGCTTGCTTTTTGTTAGGTGAAAAGAAACAAACTAATGAACGTCTTTCTTTATAGAATAATCTGCAGCTTATTGTTTTGTAAAAACACCATGTTTGCCATACGCAGTTCAGTACAGAAGAAAGCTTAGAAGACTTCAGAGTCCTTAGATGTCCTCTCGTGTGTTTGCAGGTTGTGTCTTGGATCATTACAATCTGGATCTTTGGCTCTCTAACCATCTTCCTGTTGGGTCGTGTTCTTGGTGGCGCTGTAAGTGCTGCAGCCCCCCCCCCCCCCCCCCCCACACACACACACACACACACCGCACAACCAAACAAAACACAGCTCCGTCCAACGTCTGTTTGTTCCACATCGAATCTGTGGTTCTGAGTGGTTTTCCTCTGGGCAGGTTTCTTACGGCCAGGTCCTCGGAGTGATCGGTTATTCCCTCCTTCCTCTCATCGTCATCGCTCCTCTGCTCGTAGTGATCAGAGGGCTCGAGGTGGTTTCCACGCTAGCCAAAGTGAGTCAGAGGGTGCTTTTATTTCTGTGGTCCTGGTTGCTTCTTCTATTGTTATTTTGAAATCTGTGCTGAATCGTCTGTTTTTATCTTGCAGCTGTTTGGAGTCTTCTGGGCTGCGTACAGCGCTGCTTCACTACTCGTCGGAGATGAATTTAAAACAAAGAAACCCCTTCTCATATACCCCATCTTCCTTTTGTACATCTACTTCCTGTCTCTATATACCGGCGTGTGACTGGATGAGCTAGAACTGTGGACCAACGTACGGACAGTGACTGGTGCATGGAGGGGAAAAGTCATATAATACTATAAAATTTAACAAAGCTGTTTATTTCCTTTTCTAAACTCTGGTTTTGGACAGTGGGGATGTGGAAAATACAGATTATTGTAAATAGTTTTGTTTCACCTGTCTTTGGTCAATAAAATGCTTATGATTTTACAGCTTGAACCTTGTTATAAGATGTCTCCACCATCGGGACGCTTCTGCATTTTGTTTGTAGTTTTTATTTTTTTAATCTGGACATAATTTCAGGGTTGTCTTATTTTTAAACACATCCAGCAAAGTGGTGCCAAATATTTGTGTGTACAATATGTTTTGAATTAGCCAGCACCACTAAGATTCCTCACTGTTTCACACTGTAACGTATAACAAATGTCCAATAATCCACCAGCTTTCACATTTGTTTTTAATCCTGCCGAACCCCTGAGATGTCTTTATTTTTTTTAAGTGCAAGCACATTTTGATACCTTGCATGTCAAAAATGATATTCATGTTGGCAGGATAACTTCAAGATAACAATGGATGTGTGTACAACTTTAATACATATTGTCACTTCAGGGGTTCCATAGTTTTCCGGGTTAGAATCTCGATGCGCAGGTCATGCTGGATGTGGTGCCTCGTTCCTTACCTCCCACCTCTCGAGTGCAGGAGCAAAGTCAGTTGAATTATCACAGTAAAAGTAGCTTTTTGTTTTGTCAGGTCTGATATTTTATCATTGATCACTAATTTATACACTTTTTAACTCAACTGGTTTCATTCTGACAATAAAAGATAATGTGCATAAAAGCATTTCATCTGTAAACCCTGAATATAATTATTAAGGGCAAACCTGTTGTCTTATTTTCATAAAACTTTTTCAGTTTGTAGAAAATGCGCTCACAAGAAAAATGGTAGAAATGAAAGGATGCCAATAGCCCTTTTCACAAAACACTTTCAAGTTGGGTCTGAAACGTCTTCACATTTTCAGCCATATTGTAGAACTGTTTTGTGAAAGAGGCTAATTATTTCATTATGAGATTAGAAGCAGTTAGCAGTAATTTCAACGCCAATCTGCAACATTTCCTGGATCATCTATGGGGTCTTCTCCCTGGGGAGGCACTCCTTACCAGATGCTTGAATCACCTCAACTAGCTTCTTGGTGTGGAGGATCAGCAGCCCCTTACTCCTATCTCTAAGGAAAAGTCCAGCTACCCTGTAGAGGAAACCCATTTCAGCTGCCTGTATCTGCAATTTAGTTTATTTTCGTCATTACCCAAAGTTCATAGTTACAGGTGAAAATAGGAACATAAACTGACCAGTAAACAAAGCTTCACAACAGATCAGGGCAAAGTATGCAATGCTGTGGAAGCTGCGCTGATTCGAATAACAATTTCATACACTATTTTTTGCTCACTTGTCAACAAAACCTTAGAGATAAAGGTCAATTCATTCAAAGATTCATACCTGTGGACTAATTAGTTGCAGATGATAATAATGTGACTGCAAGACTATTTTGCAACTACCTAATTTCTTGGCTGGGAGTGAGGTGACACCTCAAGTGGGGAAGTTCAAGTGAAATTCATAAAATTGGCACTGAGTCAAAGTTCACGCTAATCCCACGTTACATTAGGGACAGATCAAGGGTCCTGGCTGGCTGGCCACAGGAGGACCTCAGCATAAACCTGGCAGTAATAATAAATGTTTGCCTTGTTAAAAGGCAGTATCAGGCTGCTGAGACGTAGCTTTACAATGCAATGTTTTGTGTGTATGCAAAGTTGATACACAAAACCCTTGGCCACTGTCATCTGTATTTCCCTTATGTTGGGTAATTACACAACACAATCTGGTGCAAACCCACAATGTGACCCAATGTTCTGGTAATGCTGTCTAATGTTTCTACAAGACATTTGCTGACCAACTGTTTTTTTTTTAATGCTTTAGCAACTGCCTGATAACACTATCACTTCACTTGTGGTGCCACCACTTTTGCCGTCTTGTCAGGATTTGTTTTACAGGGTTGTAGCTGATACATCATAGCTAAATTAAAACCTGGAATTTGTCAAGAGTATAAATAAAAGCAGATGCACTTTTCCTGAAAGTCAGTTTTACTGTAAATGTACAACTGCCAGTCAGCTTGGGTTTCAGTGATAACAAAAATTGAACAACGCTGATGATGAAGTACTTGTTAGCAAATCATAAATAAAACGACATGAGCAATCCATTGACTTTTGTGTTGCCATTATTTTGTCCATCAGCTGTTGTCATTTACGACTGGTGCTGTTATCGCGAGACTTGGTGGAGAGTGGTGGCGGTGTAACTGACAGAGCGCTCAGCCTGGAGTTCCTCACTGCTGATGGTGACGGGCGGAGGAGAAGAAGAAGGTGTTGAAGGAGTCAGCAGTGGCTGGGGACTGATAGTTCCGATATAGTCTTGTAGATTTTGTATTTTTACGTTTATCACTGGATCCTCACAAACCCTGAAAGAAAGAGAAGGGGGTGAAAATACGCGAAGATGGCGGCCGCGGCCTCGCCGGGCTCCGGCTCGTCGCCGGGCTTCAGCTTGTCCGCCTCCTCGGACTGGATTGTAGTAAGAGACGGCTGCCTGCGCTGCGACGAGGAGGGCCTGCGGAGCCTCTCCTACCACCCGGCCCTCAACGCTATCTTAGCCGTCACCAGCCGTGGCAGCATAAAAGTGATCGACGGCACTTCGGGGGCCATACTCCAGGCTTCAGCGCTGCACGGTAAGTGCTGGGGCTTTCTGTCAGTCCTGACAACACTTTCAGTTATAACCCAACTCCAGTTTGTCAACAGACTCTGGACTGGACTCGTTAGCTGTCCCACAGAGGGCCTAGTTGGTTTATTTAGGAAATAACTTTAGTTTATTCTGTTCTGATGTGTTTAAAATGCACAGTCAGCACATCGGCACAATAATAAGCTAACTGCCGAACGCGCTAGTCTTACACAGATAAATAGTTTTTCACTGTTTGTACCCCAGAGATAACATGACACCTCTGTATGCAAGCTAACAGCTAGCCTAGCATAGGGCTAGTTAGCCGGCAAACCACCAGTATGTGATATTCTGGTTACTCGCAGCATGTCGTTGGGTGTAAATGTCACACTATAGAGACAAAGAGAACCACCATAAGTAGTTACTTGAAACTGCCAGCTGTCTAACTGTTTCGGAGTTTTGAAATGAGAACTGCTTGGTTAGCCGCTAAGCTAGCTCACAGTTCACCGGGCGCAGTCTTTAAAGCATTCAGGTGATGCTGGTATAAAACTCAGTGGTGCAGACGACTCAGTTTAACAGGAAGAACGTGTTATTTTTGTTTACGTTAAAAGAGCTGTTTCCACACACTGTTTTGGGAAAGCCTAAAATTATTCTACATGTCAGCTTCTCAGTGTAATACGGATTCTGTACAATTTCCATAGATTCAGTGAATCTCTGCTGTGGACTCACACTTGTTGTCTAAACTAAGCTTACGGAATTTGTAAAAATGTTTCCTGGAGCAAAAATAAAATTAGGAGCTTATGTAGTTTGTTTAGAGTATTTTTGTGTTGTCACCATCTTAAGTAATATAAATGTTCTGATGTGTGCCAGTCTTTTTACAGCATCTTTTTCATCCTTATCTGTGATTTAACAAAGAAGAGGTCTTGATGTAATTTTGATAAAAAACACAAATTACATATTAAACACCTTTTTAGATATCAAATGGTTCATAAATGAATGAAATCATGATTTAACATTTTTTTATTTATATCAGATAAGTTTCCTTAGTAGGATGTGTCCTTTGAACTGGTTTTTGTGTAAGGGTAAAAGGGAAATAGTTTCTTGCATTTCAAAGACAGTCCTAACAAATGGGTATAGGTCATAGACACAATAACGTGTTTTTATTTACAATTTGGCATGTTTATTATAACATGAAAGCACACCAATTTTACATAAAACATCCAATTGGACAACTTGGACCTGTGGAGGGTCATAGACAGTATAATAGACCCTTAAAACATTTAAAAATATATTGTACAAGAAACACAGCCTTTAAGGAACCTTCAATGAGTTGGAGAATGACCTTATGTTTCTATTTGTCAGAATATTTCTCTTATTTAGCTACAGCTGAAGCCTCAGACTTCAGTGTTATTATGCATTGTCATGTTAACAAGTAAGTTATAAACCAGTTTTATGTCTGATCATCATTGTTCCTAATATTCACAAACCTGTTCAGTTATTGCTGTTGACTTCAAGAACAAGGCTATCTGAGAGATGAAGCTGCTGGACATTGCTTAATGGAGAAGTCGTCTCAAACAGCTCATTGCCTACACAGAACTAAGCTACTACAAATCTATTGCCACATTTATTTTAATAGCCTAGAATGTCTGGTTCATCAGAACAAAACCCATTTATGGTGAAAAATTGCCCTAAAAATGTGAAAATGTTTTGCTGGTTTGGTGAACTAGCATGTGTCGAACAACCAGCTACGTTACAGTCTCTTGCTGTTCGATGCAAAGAGAAAACGGAAAAAACACAAAGCTGTGTGTGAACACAATGCTGCAATGAATTTAAAGCAATCATTGCTGCCTGTTAATCTGAGATGGGTTAATATAATTTCCAAACTACTGGTACCCTAAATCCATCATTCCACAGAGGGAAAGATTATTCACAAGTGGAAAACATTTGAGACAGCTGCCAATCTTCCCAGGAGTGGACGTCCCAGCAAATTCTCCCCCAAGGTCAGACAGTAAAATGCCCAGGAAAAAAAAAAAACTTGACTTGCCTCATGTAGCAGGTTAGAGGTTAAAATTCACAACAGGACAATAAGAAATGTCTGAAAACTATGGTATTTTTAAAGGATTGCTGGGGAAAAAGACAAATAGATTTTCTTTCTAAAACAACATGACAGATTCAACCAAAATACAGATGTTTGAATAATGCTCAGCATAATGTTGAACAAAAATCAAACATGGCACATCACAAACATGTCTACTAACTGTGAATCACAGTGGTAAATGGCTGATGATGTGGGGGTTTTTTCAGCCACTGGGCACCTTGCAGTCAGTGGGTTGACCATGAACTCAGACCAAAGGATTCTTGATACAAATTTAAATCCACCTTGCATCTTCATATTAAATAACTAAAATAATTAAACCCACAAACTGAAATCTCGGTTGTTGATTGTGTGGTGATTTCAGCTACTTTAGAGCAGTTTTAGTCGTGTTCACAAACACCCAACTCTTACAGTAAATCGTCTTTTGTTTTACTTTCAGACTTTGGCACTTTGTGCTCCTGTAACCTTTTCCAGCCTCAAAAATAAAGATTTGTTGGAGGTTAATCACGCTCGTGTTTAGTTATTTTCATAATAACCTAAAGATTGCTTCCACAATAAAGTTTTTTCTTCAATAAATTTTATGACATTATTAATTGGTAGGGGATGTGGTTATCCAGAACAGAAACCAAAGTTATAATTTGTGGGTTTGCTAAAATTCAAGTGGTTTATTGTCAATTGAAATTACTTTTTCTTTATCAGTATGGATGTGTGTTTATTTTAACAGGTTGATATACTAGTTTTAATAAAGTACTTGTCTTTATTTTCTTTGTAAAGAAAATTGAATTGGCTTCAGCAGTGCTCTCAAAGAATACCACATTTTCTCTGAAAGATATCTTGACTTTGGCACTAACACATTGCTAGCTGGACTTGTGACCTATCACCATTTCTGTAATTCTTGCTCTGGCCCAAATGGTTCCCCAAGTGTTGTGAATTTAGGACTTGCTCACAAAGTCACCACTTTTATCTTAAAAAGACTGGGAAATCAAGATTATTTCGGCACAGTATATTTCTGGGTAATCAGAGATGGGGATTAGCACAAAATACAGCATAAATTACTTTTATTTTGGCAAAGCACATGTACTCCTGTGTTTGTGATACTGAAAGTCACCAGATCAAATTTCACACTCCAGCTTAAACAAAATGCTATGAGTTGTTTTTCTTTGCCTCGGATTGGAGAGCTGGTTTAGATTTAGTGTCCACACCTTGTTGATCTGAGTTTTTTGGCAGCGACAGAAATTTGTTCAGGGGTGACTGTGGTTTCTTGTGCAGAAACATCTCGAGTAGAAAAAGCACAAAATAAATTCAGCCCGTGTCCCATTTTTCACTTGATGGTAACGTGTGATGTGTGGTCAGACACATGACTCGTTTATTGTTTGTTTGGTGTCTGTTCCCAGCTGGGAGTCTTAGAAAGCGGTATAAAATAAGACATTTGCATGCAGAGACTCATTTGGATTAAAAACTTCTCACAGGTTTAATATGTTCAAAGTTTGATTTATTCACTACAAACCTGCTGTGACTACAGTACAGGCTTTAAATAAAGTTTCCTGAAACATGGTCAATTTAATAATTGGGATTTTTTTTTATAACAACACTAGAAGGACACATATCAGAAGGTAACTTGTTTTTATTTTCTTCTTCCGTTGGCTTCTAACAGGTTGGTTTGTCTTTACAGTTAAGCTTATAATCCAAAAACAAAAGTGACTTGTGTTTAATGGTTAAAGCTAAACAGGAGAAAATTATTCAGTTTGTGCTTCAGAAAAAGCGGAGAACATAAATTTATGTTTGTAATAAAGTAAAAATATATATTTTTTTATTAATAGTTTCTGTAGTTCCAAAGAAATAAGCACATTAGAGCTAACTGTTGGTTTAGCTGACTAAATTGCCTTATTTTCTAAATAAGTCAAATGTTACTAAAGACTTGAAATGACTCAAGAACAAAGTGAGTGTATGCTGAGAAATCTGTTACCTCGTCTTTTTTTCCTTCTGCCCTCCTCAACGTGTGCCATTCTCTCCTCTCATCCCTTCTTAGCTAAACCCGGCGGTCGTGTCAGGTGTCAGTACTTTCCTGCGGTGGACAAGGTGCTTTTTGTGGATGACTATGCTGTGGGATGCAGGAAAGACCTGAACGGCATCCTGCTCCTGGACACGGCCCTTCAACCTCCCGTGGCCAAGCCAGAGGACATGGTTCAGCTGGAGCTGCCTGTCACAGAGGTGAGAGATGATGCAAACAGACATAAAAAACAATTTTCTTTTTTCTTTTTGTTTCCTTACATCAGTTATTTTTGTGTTTTGATAAACAGCTTCCATTTGTTCTTCTGTCTGAGAATCAGGACTTCATTGTTTACACAGCTCTAAAATAACTCTGATCTTACTTAGACACAAGTTACTTTAATTTCTGTCTAATTTTAGTCAAATATAATGTGAGATTTGACTAAAAACACCTTTGAGTTCTGACACGAGTTAATATATTGAAGTTTTAGGTAAACATCTTTGTGTGTTTATTGTAAGTTTTTAGTTAAGCATTTAATTTTTCTGTCATTTTGATGCTGCAGTAAACTTAACTTAACTTAACTTAAACATAACTCCAACTCTTTACTTACCAAAATAAGATACTCAGATACTGTGAATTAATGAAACTCCGATACTATATATCAGGACGGCTGTGGTGGAGTGGTTAGGGGAGTTGTCCTGGAACTGTAAGGTCACCGGTTTTTATCCCCCATTACAGCCGTTTCAGTTGTTGTGTCATTGGGCACTTCACCCACCTTGTCTGCTGGTAGTGGTCAGAGGGTCCGATGGTGCCGGTGCATGGCAGCCTCAGTGTGCCCCAGGGCAGCTGTGGCTGTAGTTTATCACCATCAATGTGTGAATGACTGAAGTGTAAAGAGCTTTGGGCTCCATGTGGACTTGATAAGGCGCTATATAAGTTCAAGCCATTTACTTAAAAACTAATAAAGAAGGTTGTATGTTTTTTCTGAAACAGTCATTTTAAATGTGAAAAATATTTCAACGTGTTAATTCAGGACTTATTTTTATTACAATTTTCTAGATAACAGCCTAGTTTTCGGGTCACAATTAACTACAGGTTTGGTACAAAATGTTGGGAAAAAGCGAAATCCCAGATGTTTGTTTTTGGCCTCATTTTAGTTAGATCGTAATCCTACTAAAGACAGAAATTAAGAACCACTCTTGCAAGTCAAGTGGGTCTAAGGTAGCAGGTTTGTCAACTTGTAACTTTAATATGCTAAAAAATGAAAAAAATCACACCGTATATATTAAATTAAAATTGTTAATGGTGATCTACAGGATGTCATTTCATTGTTTAATTTGGTCTATACTTGTTGCAAAAAAACAGAACTGACTGTTTCGTGGAAAATTATTAAAACAGAATAAAATAAATTTTATTATTACTATATGGCTCGTGTACAATGAGATTAGGATATAATCAAATTGAGTAAATACCCACATACGGTTCTCTCCTGGGTGAATACTAGTGAGCGTTTCTTAAATATCTGGTATTGTATTTAACAGGATTTATAAGCTATAAGAGAATATTTCAAAGTATGTGAATTATGACTCATTTGGCTTTCCATGCATCTAGGTTACTGGTACTCTTATGCTCTCTGGTGTTGCTGTGAATCACTGCAAACAAAACTTTTCCACACTGCTGAATGGAAACAAGCAGGCCTTCAAACTCCTGTGTTTCATCTGAACGAAACGTTCTTTCTTTGCTTTTATGTAGAATGCTTTAGATAATTTATTTACTTCTTTTCGGTCATAGCAAAAATCAATTTAAAACACAAGCACTCTGTTCTGAGAGTGGTTATCAACTGGAACTAGCATATTAATCTAATTACATGAACTGACCCCTCTGAGTTTATTGATTAGCTAATAAGAATTGTTTGTCACTTCTCCACATTTTGCTTAGGTGAGCAAAAACAATTGTGTTGTTCAAAGAAGGAAAGCAACATGGAACATGAAATGCTTTAAAAGTCGTTCTGACTGTGGATCAGCTCATTCTGATTTGTCTTGAAAAATCCAAAACAATGAACCAAATTACTTCAGTCGATGTATCAAACTCATCCATGTCTGCCCTGTATTGGATTATCTGTGACTCAGCCACACCCAGATTAATGTGTTGTTCTTTGGGATTGTGTTAATTTACATTTCAGCAGTTCTATTTCTCTTGCTGTTCACAAAACAACGTGCATAAATTATTCCTTAATAAAAAAAAGACAATACAACACTGCTCATTAGCAGTGTTTTGTTGTGCTAAATGTTTATAAAGGCTAAAATCCCTTTTAACTGGAACATTTAAAGAGCGAATATTTTGTTTTTGTCAGGCATGTAGTTCAATTCTATACCATAAAACTGTCACCTTCAGTTATGAAATTTTTATATGGCTTCACATCATAGCCATTTTTAAACACCTTGAAATTGGCCTCTGGCTCTGAACCCCCTTCTGATTCCGTTAGCCCATTTCTGCACATCATCACAACATCTTAATGCTGTTTACAACCTGGAGCGTCGTAGCCTACTTTGTAGTAATAAAATAAAAAAGCAACAACAATATACAATATCGGTTTTGGAAAATTGCAACTCAGGATAAATTTGAACCTTAGTGTCAGACCAGAAAGTATGCTTTCTGAAGAACCAGAGTGATTACAGAGACAACGTTTCAGCTGCTAAGATATCTTCCATTCACCCTCGCAGATAAATGTCAATGTTAAGCTAATTTATTTTTTACTAAAATGTGGTGTAAGCCAGCTAAAGAGCTCAGATGGTAGATCACAGATAGACCAACTGAACAAAACCAAACAAAACAACATGAGTTGTTTTTCAGCTTACCTGGGCAACAACCGTGTTTGTGTACTTCTGAGTGTTGGAATTGCATTGTCTTTTAGTGATCTTATTAGTCCACTGTTAAATTCCTTTTTTTTTTCAGAAAGCTATGATTTGTAAAGTGGCTTGCACAAATATCTAAATATATATATATATATATTTTTTTTCCATCAAAGGGTTACTTCCAAAATTTCAGTCCAACCATTTTTTTAAGAACCATGTCCTTCATGAGAAGCTTAAAAAGAGGGTAGTCTCTTTGGCATCCGAAAATACATTTCCTCAAAGGTAATTTTTTTATTCGAAAAGGACTGGATTGAGAAGTATTACAAGCTCAGCAAATGCGCGGTTTCACCGGGTGTTTGCTAGTTGTTGCTTCCAATAGCCCGCAGGAGTCACGGGGGAGGCGTGCTCTGTGATGAGCAAGCTCAGCTTTGAGACACAGCCCAGAGGAGGAGCTGCACCTAAAAGGTGGTTCTATGGCCAACCAGCCGTTTTTGCTCTCCTGAATGGCTGCCCCAGGACACTACAGGATTTCTCAAACATAAATGAATGAGTCAAAGCAAGAGTCTGGGCATGTTTTTGATGGGAGAATATAGGGTTGAGCGATAAATCAATTGAATCGATTAATTTGAATTTGCCATTTATAAAGATTTAATTTTAGGAAAATCTGGATTTTTTTCCCACCAGTGCTCTCTTTGGGGCTTCTGTAGTTCAGAGGTCACCCTACCTCCCTCAAGACGCTTGGTACATGACATGACAATATGGCAGCTAGCATTCCTAAAAAAGGCACTGTTTCTTCAGTTATCTGGAACTGGTTAAGTTTTGCAACCTTGGACTTGGAGCAGCAATCACCTCACTGCAAAACCTGTTTGGAGGCTCTTGCCACAAAAAGCAGGAGTACAACACATTTGTTTCAACACCTGAAACAGAGGCAATTGGGGAAACAAAATTGATTAAAACTGAAAATCGAATTTGAGATAAAAAAATTGGAGATTTGTTTTTTGGGCCATATCTCCCAGCCCTAAGAGGACATTATAACATGATATAAAGCTAAAAAAGATTGATTTTACATGAAATTGCCCCTTAAATTCCCTAGTGTTTTTTTAACCCCCACACACACACACACACACACACACACACACACACACACACACACACACACACACACATAGCTGGCCCCCCGGGGGGGGGGGTGTTAGACTTCTTGTCATGGAACGTATGAAACATATAAAACAGTTGCTTCTGGGACCTTTGTGTTGTTTGTACAAACAATAAAAGCAATACATAACTACAAAGAAATGCACCCCTGTTTGGATTTATCATTTAAGTCTGTTGCAAGATTCTCCACATAGGAAATTCTCCCACCACCTTTAAAGGAATGCAAATGCAAGATACAAATCGGAATTTTTATATTAATGCAAACAAATGATTACAAATAACACTGAAAAAGTCTGAACACGTTATTGAATGCAAATACTTATAAAAAAGAAAAACTGTGAAACTACTGTAAATCCAGGAGTGTTTGCACTGAAATGCAGCTGCAGGTGGTTGTTTCCAGCTGCTTCATCATCACAGGTTTCAGATGAAGAAAAGGCCATCGAGAGACAACCCCAGCATTTGGCTTTAAAATAAAATAATAAAAATACAACCCTATCTCCCCTAAATCAATAGCCATTTGTAGGTACTGGCACTCAAAATGTAGAATTCACAACAGTGTTTTTTGTATTTCTTCAGATTACAGAAGTTGTGCTCGTTCCATTTCCTGTTGGTGTGACGTGATCTGTGTCGATTTGTAGATTGACTCTGGAGCAGCTCGTCGGGCAAAATCAATGCTCGTGCGCAGCCTCGCGTATTTATACAGGCGTGTCCACGAGGTATTGTAAAGCGGACCAGGGCGTCATGACGCAGCCACATCGGCGTCGCAAATTGGATCAAGGTGTCAAAAAGACACCCTGATGCCCCTCTAGCTAAATGCCTGTGAGAGGCGGACTTGGCATCAGGGTAGGAGGTCTGTCAAAAAATAGTTAAAGTCTGGTTGTTTAAACTTAGTTTCACTTCTCTTTTCAACCTTTTGTATTTTTTCTAAAAAAGTTTAATGATGAAAGATTTTCCAGCTTATTTTCTGCCTGCATCATAACAGAAAGGTGTTTTGTGTGTTTAGGCTCAGCAGATGCTGTCTGCCTGTCAGGAGAAGATTGACGTATCCAACACCGAGGGCTACGAACTCTTTATCAACCAGCTCAAAGAAGGCCTGAAGAATACCTCACACGAAACCGCAGCCAATCACAAAGTGGCCAAGGTAAGTTTGTTGTCCAATTAGAAAAAGGCTTCATTTGTGTTCTTGCATCCCATATGGAAAGAGCTTCTCTGTTTTTGCTTTTAAGAGTTGATCAGTTGTGAGAAAGGAAAGATGGAAACATGATGGCAGTGATGTGTATGTCTGTAGATGATGGCCTTCACAAGATTTCTTTATTGTTCTGATTTCACAGCTTTTTAGCTGTAATTGGCACTTTTTTATTCTTCAGTGTGTATTTCTTAGTGCTTGTTTCATTCTCAAGGAGACAAAAAAAGAAACGAATGGTTTTGTTTGAAGTTAAAAAACAGTGTTGTTGTAATTCACTCTGTAACATAATAAAAAGTTAATAACTTTCAACCATGACTGTTGACTTTAAACGAGATTACAGAGTCTAAAAATCTAAATAAAATACAGAGGATACTCAACCAGTCACTCGCATTGAAGTTCTGTGTAATCTCAAAAATATAGCTTTCCTGTAGTGGCTGTTTTTAGGAGCCAATTTATCTCCCTCAGAATGTTGTTTAGCTCATGCAGTGAAAATAGAGGGGTTAGGGAAATAACCTCCCAAAAGACTCCAGTTTTTGAAAAATGTTCCTTCAGCCAAAGGGTAGCTTTAAATGGGTTTACTGTGAGCAGATTTTGTTATGTGAATTAAGAGATGATTTTTAAATGGCAGGGAGTGAGTTCTGATTTTAAAATCAGACAAAATTTGTCTTAAACGTTTTCTAAACTTGGGATTTTACAAATAGGAAAGAAATGGTAATGACAGTGTAGTTCATTTTTTAAGTGAGGTTTTGTAGAAATTGCCATAGGTGTAAACGTTTGTAAAATAATGCTTGTTTGAATCCCAAATGTTAAGATTTGAGTTGATGACCACAGTCCAGATTGGTTTTGGGCTCACTCGTATTTGCGCTGCTTTCTTGTTAATTTGGTCATGATTCAATTCAAGTTATTAAAAAAGTTATCTAACAGGTAGGATATTATTTGTTCACACCAGCAAATAATAGTAAAAAGCATCTGTTTCTTTCAAAAATGTTAAAAGGCTGCTATTGTGGTTAAAAGCTAAACAATCAAACAACAACACAGATTTCCATGTAGTTTTTTATGGTGGATGTTTTTTACTCTGTAAAAAGAGTTTCTTAACTGTCCAAATGTTTATGTGTTTTCACAATCAGCTTTTTCTAACCTGATGTATTATGTTTACATGATGCTCCCCTGTTCTATTGGGACTCTGGGCTCATGTTGTTGATCTTCTAGGTCATTCAGTTAGAAATGTGACATTAGACCACTGAGGTGACGATGTTGTAAAGGCATCATCTGTTCTCCACTGAAGTTGCATTGTATGTAACTTACTGTAGTTCACTGCAGCATCCAGTTTATGCTGCTGGCAGCCATCCCACTGTGCAGCACTTTAGGTTTATGGTTACTTTACATATCATATGTATTACAACTACAGCAGATCCTTAAAAAAAAAAACTAAACCCAAATTTCACTAGATAAGTTTTCTAACAGACAAAAAGCCAAAAACATAATAAATATAGATCTATATGTCTGTGTATGTCTAAGTGTGTGTGTGTTCGTGAAAACAGTGCACTCTGGT
>JARVJO010000001.1:41793474-41806060 GCA_031762555.1 Cynodonichthys magdalenae
TTTAGGAAAATAGGTTGGGAACCACTGTTTTGTAGGGTGTTTTAATGTGCCAAACTTCCATAACAAGGTTGTGATGGTTTATAGTTGTGGTGGCTGCCTGTTCATGATGCGATGGTTTGATTGTTGAGCACTGTTCACACTGTCCTCATGCCAAGACTTACAGCCCCATCACTCACACACTGTGCTCGCACTGCTCCAGTAAGCTTGTTGGAACAATCTTCGTGTGTGACAACCAGAACAAAGAGCTGTAAAATCAGCTATTCTGCTGCAAAAACAAAGAAAGCACCATATAAGCAAAGCATTTTCAAAAATATCTTACTTAACGTTATAAATTTTGCGTTGAAGCAGCCACGAACTGCTGCTAAGCTTTTAAGAAAAATAAGTTATTTAAAAAAAAACAAAACACAACAGATAATAGAGGCTGTAGCGCAGTATCATCTTTATCATTAAGTCAATTAGGACACAAGTACCATCCAGAATTATTGTATTTTCAGTAATAATTTTGGAATCTTCAGCGAATTTTGGGTTCAGATGTAAAATTTTAAGGATTTCCAGCATAATCTTGTAATGTAAATTCCAGATAATAAGACCAACTAATGAGTGATCAATATATAAGAAGTGGTCTTGTTTGAGGCAACCAGAAGTTTGTGACCACAAGGTTTTATCGTTTTAATAACTTTTGTGTTATTTTCAGTGATGACCAGTTGGAGGACTCAGACAGTGAAGAGCATTCCCGGTCAGAGTCTGTAACAGGTAAGTAATCTGCTGATCCCATTTGTGTTAAAAGTCAAAAGAATGACATCTAAATCTATTTTTAGAATGGTTTATTTTTTTTAGTTCTTTAACTACCAATTTCATTTACAGTTTTTCTCTTTTACTGAAAGTCTTCATTAATCAAGAGGGTAAATTAAACTGTAACAGAATATGGTTACCAGAAAACACAATTTTCTATTGATAAACTAAAATGTACTCAGTACCATTTCGTAATGTGGACTGAAAGACCCTCAGACCTGGTCTTGGTTTGATTTCAGGCCACCCGTCCCAGTGGGAGAGCATGGACCTGAACCTCGGGGTGTCGGCGCTAAGTGTGCTCCATCAGCCAGAGAAGCTTCAGTGGGAGGTGGTGGCCAGTGTACTGGAGGACACGGTGAAGGACTTAGAGGAGCTGGGGGCCAACCCCTCATTAAACCAAACCAAGGCCCACAGCCAGGCTAAAACTAAAGACAAGGTGTCCGAACACCACAACATTCCCTTTCCCTGCCTGTTAGCTGGAGGCCTGCTCAGCTACTGCTCAGCATCCAGCACCCCCATGCCTGTGCCCTCCACCCTAGCCTCATCGTCAACACGAAGGACCACAGGGGGTCCACACAGGACTCAGGTCCCTGAGCCTTTCCCTGGACCTCTACAGGAACAGGGTCCCATGGAGATAGACCCTTGTAATCCCCAGACTGCAGCCCAGGAGCAGGGTTTTTCTAATCTCTCTGGTTCTCAGCTTTCGAGTCCCTCCCCTCTGCCAGCTGTACGTAGGACTATACCGGTGCTTTTGCTGTACAGCATCAGAGAGGTGGACGATAAGTCCTCAGGACAGGTCTTTGCTCAGATGAACAACCTAATGAGCAAGGGGCTCCACGAGGAGGGCTTCACTGTGCCACAAATTATCGAGATGGAGTTTGATACTCACGAGCAGCTTCTTCTTCAGGATCCTCCAATCACCTACATTCAGCAGTTTGCTGACGCAGCGACTAATCTGGCAGGGCTGGACGGTCACATGGACAAATGGAGCACACTGGCCGCAGCGACGGTCTCCACTCCGCCTCGTCCTGGAGCACTGGTGCAGTGCTTGAGGCTTCCGAAACAGCTGGAGGAAGAGAATCTTTATGTGGACTCAATCATGCCATGCTGGGACGGAGTCCACCTTCTGGTTTGCCTGCAGCCTTGTGGCTCTGAGTCTCTGAGTGCCACAAACCAAGTGGAGGCTCTGAACAATCTCAACCGTCTCCATTCAGCCTTGTGCAGCCAGCGCAAAGTAGACTCTCTTCACACAGTGGCCAATGGGGTGGAGAGCCATCACTCAGGTGGGTCACCACCTCAGACTCCCCTCATCCTACCCCCAGGAGACCAACAGCAGCAGCAGAGGTCTCCGCGGCGTGGCAGTGGAGGGGGCTATCTTGCGCTCTACAAGCTTAACTACTCCACCCGCATTGTCACTTTGGAAGAGGAGCCAATTAAGGTGCAGCAAATCAGGGACCCTTGTGATGCCATTACCTCCCATATACTACTCCCCCCAGATGTGCTTGACAGCAGAGAAGATGAAAGTGAAGAGGCCTCTGAGGAGGGTCTCCCTTCAGCTCCAAAAAATGGTTTGTCTGGACCTGAAATGGGTCCAGGAAGCTCTGCTGGAACTGGGACTGCATGTGGAGCAGCCACAGCCAGCAGCAGCATTGGTGTCTCCGGTCTTTCCACCTCTGCCTCCAGCCACAAAGAGTGCAGACGGGCAGAGATGGCAGGCCTAGGTCACCTGGTGGTCACCACACAGGCTGGATATATTATGATTTTGGATTTGTCCACATTGGAGGTCCTGGCCAAGGTGGAACCACCTAAAAAGGAAGGGTTAGCTGAAGAAACAGACCCTTTTGTCTCAGTTACTTACTGCTCTGGGACCGACCGCCTCTGTGCCTGCACTAAAGGTAATATTTTTGTTCTGTACTTCCTTTTTTCTTGTCAAACACATCAGTGGGGGCTACTAAAACTGACAGGCACAAAAAGTTGGATTTATTTTGCTAATTTTTTATTTCATATTGCATTTTTTATCAGAAGGATAACATTGCATTTTTAAATGATCCACTTTATATGAAAATGAAATGCTTCAAACATCTGTAGTTGAGCCAGAATGGGTTACATCAGACAAAATAGCCATTGTAGATGGTGATAAATGTTTCTGTACAGCTTGTTTAGAAGTATGCTGATGTGTACTGTAGTTGGAACAAAGTAGTAAATACCTTAACTCAAAAAGGCTTTTTAGCTTTGTGTTCATTTACAAACTATTATTTTCATTAGTCTGTTATTTCCAGTTTGTGTTGGATGCCCAATACTTGTTTTTAAAATCAATAAAGGTATATTTTGTATAATCATTCCACCATGAGAAAACATTTAAAGTCTGAAAATAGTATGTCCTTTGTGCTCATGATTGATTTTTTTTACTTAAGCAAATACTATTGATTCTTATCTTACATATTTAACAAAATAAAACTCCAACAATTAATATGTATGCAAATATACACTTATACTAAGTAGTAGGACAAAAATGGTTTTGATTAATGACCGTTGTTGTATTTTTGTTTATATTTTTCTTTTTTAATTGTTGTGACTTTTGTTTCTTGCTGAAGGTGGAGAACTTCATTTCCTTCAAATTGGAGGTGTTTGTGATGATGTAGATGATGGAGACATGTTTATTGATGGCCCCCTTTCTAAAGGGGCTGAACCGCTGCTTGAGGGGGCCAAGCCTTCCTCCAACCCATCTAGTCCTGGAATCACAGGTAGAAATAAAATCAACCTCAACAGTTCAGGACATGCAGTTCTATGTGTCAGATCACATGGGTAAATATTTCCTCCTGTTTTTCGTGCAGGAGTGGACCTCCTGGTGGACCAACCTCTGACCACTGAGAGTCTCATGTCTTTGGTGGAGTTGACTCGCTTTGAGACACTGACGCCCCGCTTCTCGGCCACTGTGCCGCCATGCTGGGTGGAGGTACAGCAGGAGCAGCAGCAGCGACGCCACCCACAGCACCTTCACCAACAGCACCATGGAGACGCAGCCCAACACACCCGCACCTGGAAGCTCCAGAGTTACAGGTACAACATTGAAGTTATTTTTATTTTTGTGGCCCCATGGTAGATACTGACTTCATGTTTGTTGTCTTGTCAGATATTTTGAGTTACTCCTTGGTTTAAAACCAAAGTGACTGTTTTTCAGTAACTTTTTGTTTTGTTTTGGTGCCACAGGTTTTGTCAGAGTTGTACATGCTGTAAACAGAGAATCAACAATAATTGTCTGGTCCCGCCCACAACAAACAAAACTAATTAACAAATAAAAACCATACAATATACTTGCACAAATACATTGGCAATTACTGGTTGTTGGAATGACGGCATTTAATTAAAAATAAAAAAATATATAACTATCACTGTTTGTTTTCTCTGAAGGTGCTTTTTTTTGTCTTTACACCACTCAGAGTGCACTGGCATGTCTCTGGGTTTTATATTTTAAATCTAAACACTGAGAGCTGACTTTTAGCCACTGATTGCTTTGATTAATTTAACTGTAATAATTATTCAAAAGGAATAAGACAGGTACTACATAATAACTCTTCTTTCAAAATAATATATCTTCATGCAGTTGAGTATTAAACCTATCTCCTTCCTCCCAGTCAGTCAGTTTCTGATGTGGACTATTGCTGTCTCTGCAGCTCCAGCTGGGACGAGCACGTGTTTGAACTGGTGCTGCCCAAAGCCTGCATGGTTGGCCATGTAGACTTCAAGTTTGTCCTGAATGTCAACATTGTGAACATTCCTCAGATCCAGGTCACGTTATTGAAAAACAAAGCACCAGGGCTGGGCAAAGTCAGCGGTGAGGACGCCAATTATTTACTTTCTTAATTTCTGCTACTCCTACTGGTCTTGCCTTGTGTGGGTGTTTGTCTTCATGGCCAAATGTGTACCTTGACAGATGTGCTGTAGAACTGTAAGAAAATGTCTCTCTGCACAGATTTCTTACTGTGTGAATCCCAGTCAAAGCCACTCAGACTTGTATTTAAGAGTGAAAACATGCCTGAGTTCCTGCCTAGTTCACATATTTTTTACACTTGTGTACGTTGTGAACTAAACAAATTTATTTGGTATGATTTATTGAATTCATCATGATAAATACAGTATGTCAGAATCTTTTTGTCTTCTCCCAAGCAGAGACGGCAGTGGACAGACAGATCTCATTTCCTCTTTCAAATCTCCTCCATGCCAACGGTGAGAAGAATGGTCAGCCTCTGCTGCAGGACTTCACAGAGGACATCCAGTTCATGGACATTGAGGAAACGTCAGGTAAAAAATACAATGAATCCAAGTTTGTTTAGGATTAATTTTCTTTTCACATGCTGCAGAAATCTATAATTGTCATACAGACCAGATTAGAACATTTCAGGAGATTTAGGTAATTTCTCCTAAAAACAATATTGCAATATTTTGGGGCTTCATAATCATACAATATATCACATTATGTTAAAATTTACCTTTAGCCACTATGTTGTTTAATTCAACTCTATAGCCTAACTCAGTGGGGATTCAAACCTTGAATCTGTGATTCTTGTTCTGTCACTGGGATAAAAAAACAAAACAAAAAATGTACAGCTTTTCTGACGTGTTGCATTAGGAGAAGTGACTTCAACCTGTTCAGCTCCATAACAAAAATTAAACTGCAGTCAGGATTAAATAATTAAATACAGCACTAGAAACATGGTAAAATTATAAATCTTGAATCTTAATGACCTCTGATTTATAAAACTTGGGACAGGCTACAAGTTAGTGGTGTAGCAATAAGACTGTGATCAAAATGATTCAATTACTTACCATTTAATGGCAATAGTTGGCCACAAGTCATTGCTAATTTCTGTTAAGTTGTTTCTCTAATGTTAAAAACAAAAGCTGAACGTGTCTTTGCTGAATTCCTAATCCGTTAGATGCAAACAACTAAGACATCCATTAGAATTTATTTTTGATGATCACAATACAGATGTGTGGAGCATTGCTCTACACATCAATTGTACTCGACCTACATTATCATACGCCCTCTAAGTTTTTGTTTCTCTACAGGTTTTTTTCTACATCAAGCTCCGTTGTATATTTAAATTTAAAATTGTTCAGCTAGGTTTGTTTGGAAAAAGGCTCCATGATTTTGTATTTTAAGTTAAAAGGAAAGGAATCATGATGTGTTTTAGAAAAATGGATGCTTCCTAACATCAGACTGTTTTCCTTTCGAGCTTGTTCTGAGCGCCTTCTGTGTTTATTGCAGGCTCGGTGTTGTGTCCGTTCCTCGAGGATCACAAGGAGGACATTCTGTGCGGTCCAGTGTGGCTGGCCAGTGGACTGGATCTCTCGGGACACTCAGGCATGCTCAGCCTCACCAGTCCCAAACTGGTCAAAGGTAATTCTCTGAGCTGTGTTTCAGTTGTGTGAGTTAAACCGTTAGGATCTGCTACAAAACAAAACCTGGCTGATCATGTTCATTGTTTCATGTGTTGACACGTTGGATATTGTCAGGTTTGGTTTCTAGTCCCAGACTTAGTGTAGTGAGGTTAAATACTGAGTCATGTGGGCGGGGTAATGTTAGTCCATCTTCTTGAGTTTGTCTTCTTGTTAAAGTCCTTCGTATCGCAGCTTGTCAGCTCAGGTTTTTCTACAAAGAAGACCAAGTTTGAAATGAAGCACAAAAGTACAAAGTGTCTCCTTGTTCTGCAGGCATGGCAGGAGGGAAGTACCGCTCTTTTCTGGTACACATCAAAGCTGTAAGTGACAGTGGCATGGAGGAAGGCCCGAGGCCCGTGCTGAGAATGCCCAGTGCGAAGCCCCAAAGCTCCAAAACCCACTCCCTGTCCACTCTGCTGCAACAGGCTCAGGCTTCCAAGGTGAGCATTCACTGCTCAATTCTCTCTGTTCACCAAGTTCATTGTTTAAATGGGATCCTATCAGTTTTTATGATGATAAAAACCAACACTTCCGTTACTGCCAAAACAAGTAACAGTCATTTTGTTTTTTCTTGTTTATTTGTAGGAGAGAGTCTCTTCAGGAAAAACTGAGAACTCTGCACAGTCGAAGAAAGTTGAGAACCTGCGAGGCTGTGACCTGCTGCAGGAAGTTTCCGTCACAATCAGAAGGTTTAAGAAGACGTCAGTACCCAAAGAAAGGTTGGTTCTTTCTCAAAATTAACATAACTTCTCAACAGTAAGAAGACTCTCTGAAATTGTTTATGTCCTTAAAAGGTTTTTGACTTTTAGCTTGTCTTCTCTCTGCTTTTCAGGGTGCAACGCTGCGCTATGCTGCAGTTCCCAGACTTCCACGAGAAGCTGCTGGATGCTCTGTGTCGGCGGACAGAAGGCATCCTGGCCACTGAGCACGCTCAGAGCCTCATCCTTGACATTTTGTGCTGGCTCGCTGGGGTTTTCTCCAACGGACCCTGCAGGTAAACAAACCTGTTTAAACAAGAATACCTTTTTAGAACATGTAAAAGCATTCAAACTAATTCATTGGTTTTTTTTTGTTTTAGCATCAAAGAAGGAAAGGAGGGCCTGCTTGCTAAAACCCAAACGAGGCTAATAGAAATCGTTCGGGTGTGTTTCTTTGAAGCTGGTCGCAGCATAGCACACAAATGTGCTCGCTTTCTGGCACTTTGTATTAGGTAAGAAACCATTTCAGTTTCTGCTGAGCAATACAGATGTTTTCTGCCTTATTCCACTGTTTGTAAAACCTGTTTAAAATATGTGATTTATGTGTCTTTACCATTAAAAATATGTTAAGGCTAAGGGCTCCTGCATACTCCCTCTGAAGCCGAACAGTCGATGCGCAGTCACATGGTTTTTCGGCTTTCGGTTTTGCACACACCTTTTATAGTCCCTGAGACACCCCATGCCAAGCTCCTGGGAAACCCCTCCCACTGTCACTACAGGGGGGGTCCCTCCTGCTGGAATCTAAATGCCGTAAAAAAAGTCCGAGACCCGTCACCCCACGTTATTTATCCACATGTCTGTCCCGGTTAAAGCTCTACAGTATTTATCAGTTAGATTCTTCTGTGCACAATATCTGTTTTATCTTCTTTTATGAGTTTTTGGCCATTTGTCTATCTTTAAAAATCGCTGCTTCCTGGTATAACAGTCGCCTCTGGAAGCGAGGCGCTCTTTTTTTTTTTTTTTTTGAAGCGAGTGGTTGAAGCAAAATGCAGCGTCTGAGCGCTTAGCACGAAAAAACACTCCCACAAACTTCTGACGAATCACACAATAAGTTCTTATGTGGAGGGGGTAAAAAGTTCGACCCGCGGGTTGTGTCAAGAAGCTGCCGAAATGTCGACAATGCGAACAGAATGACGCAATTTTTGGCATGAAACTGCAACATTTCGAAACCATTTCGGCAGTTTGGAGGGAGTATGCAGGAGCCTTAAAAATTATACTGAGACAAACTTCATGTTGTTTTGCAAGCTTTTATCCTCCAAAAGCAAATAAAATTGTCACGTGTGAAGTTGGGCAGGAACATCATAAAAACATTTTATATTCTTTTGATAATTGTAATTTGAGTTTTCTATGTTAAGAGTAATTATCGTAATGTTTTGTTTTGGTAGCAATGGCAAAGGAGAACAAAGTCAACAGGGTTTTGGTGTGAGCCTCTTGAAGGCTCTGCTGGATAATATGCCTTATTTACCTGCAGCAGCAACAGGTGGTGAGTAACTTGGCGTCCACTCAGAGCAACAAATAGCTGCTTTTTATTTAATAATCCCACCAGTTTTTATTTACAGCCTCACTCTCCCTCTGTTTACTCTAAGGTTCAGTGTTCTGGTACTTTGTGCTACTAAACTATGTGAAGGAGGAGGACATGGCAGCCTGTAGCACAACATGCGCCTCGCTGCTCACGGCCATCTCTCGACAGCTGCAGGACCGCCTCACTCCACTGGAGGCACTGCTGCAAACCAGGTGCACTTGTCTTGTTTTGATTTGATTAGATAATCATATCAGAAATCAGTTCTGAAGAAACGTTGTAGGATGTTAATGAAGCTACTGCACAAAATTTCAGCATGTATCGGCTGTCTTCTATAAATATCAAACATACTTTGGAACTTGCTTTTGTACTTATCTAATCAGAGAAAACGTTGACTTTATGATGCATAAGCTGTGGAAAAAAAGCCAAGATAAAAACCAAATGTTAAAGTGGCTGCCAATGTGGAACGTCTTCATGGTTTTCGTCCCCCCCACTCTTGTCCACCTCTGTTCAGGTACGGTCTGTACAGCTCTCCTTTTGACCCGGTGCTCTTTGACCTGGAGGTCAGCGGATCCTCCTGTAAGAACGCCTACAGCAGCAGCATTGGAGTTCAGTCAGATGAGATTGACCTTTCTGACATCCTCTCAGGTAAAAGCCAGAACAGACTGTATTTGTTGTTCATCTTCCCTTTTTGAAGATTTTTTCGTTGCTAGTCGAGCAGCTCTGTTTTATCACAGTAGTTAATTTATTTGCACATTAAAGAACTGACTTTGAGGATTGAAGTTGTTCATAGCAAATGGGTTTTGTTGTATTGACCATCAGTTTACTTGTTACCAAAAAATAACTTTACAAACAGAAGATTTATTTCTTTTAATATCTGAAAATTTTACTCAACACTGCCTCTGCTTAGTTGATGTCTGTAAAATTAAACTATTGTTCCACTTGGTAGTGATTTAATTGCATAAAGTCTGCATTGGTTTTCAGTAGAATGCTGAGAGGAAGTGCTTGAATTTTGGCTGTTTTTTTCTATACTGCAGGAAATGGAAAAGTAAACAGCTGTTCAGCAGCAGAGGGCAGCTTCACAGCACTGACTGGACTCCTGGAGGTGGAGCCTTTGCACTTTACTTGTATCTCCACCAGTGATGGAACACGGGTGGAACGAGATGACGCCAGCATGTTCACTGGTAACGCCTCCTTGATTTTGCTTAGTGTTCACTGAAATTTTAGATCTTCATTCTTTACCACTGACATTTCTTACTTTTAAACTCCAGTTAGCACGTTTGGTGTGACCCCGACTGTGGGCGGCCTGTCGACGGGGACGGTCGGAGAAGCTTCAACGGCTCTGAGTTCTGCAGCTCAGGTGGCCCTTCAGTCTCTGTCTCACGCCATGGTGTCAGCTGAGCAGCAGCTGCAGGTCCTGCAGGAGAAACAGCAGCAGCTGTTGAAGCTGCAGCAGCAGGTGAAACTCTAAACTCTAAATGCTTCTCTGGAACTTGATTAAAACTTTGCTGTAGGGATTTTACCACATACATCCTCCAGCTGCTCTGCAGGTTGATGGAAGTGCTGTAGATCATCACACTTAAGTTATAGTACAAGTGCAGATCATATTATTTTGGCTGTTCCCCCTTCAGGTGTATCTACAGCGAGCCATCCTCCTCCATCTCTCTCTCTGTCCTCACTCCAGCTACCTCCATGTCTTTTCTAACTGCATTAAAACATCCCATCTTTGTCCTTTTCCCAGCAGCTACATCTTTAATGTCCTTCTACCAATATACACACAGTGTCCCTCTACTGGACATGTCTAAATCCACTCATTCTGACCTTTCTATTTTATCTCAGTCATTCAACCTGTGCCATACCTCTGATAATCTCATTCCTGATCTTATCCATCCTCTCAAGGAGAATCTCGACATCTTCAACTATGTTAATTCCACTTCTTTCTCCTGTTTTTTTGTCCATGGCTCTGGCTTCAAACCATACAACATTCTCTCACTTACTCTCACGTAAACTTTTTCTTTGACCTTTGCTCCATCCTTTCGTCATAAATCACTCCTGAAACTTTTTTCCATCCACTACATCCTGCCTGGACTCTCTTCTTTACCTCTTTACCACATCCCAAGTCCTGCATCTTTGTTACCTCTGCTCCTTGATGCCTCACTGTTTCATCTGCTTCCTGCTCATTCACACACTGCTAGGGCAAATATTTTGAGTAAACACAGGGCCGTTATTTGATAAAGAACAAAAACAAAGGAGATGATTATAGATTTCAGGAGAACTAGTGTTAGATCAAACCCTGTTTCCATCATGGGAGAAGAAGAGGAGGTGGCTGAGAGATATAAATAACTCTGTGTCCATCTGGACTGGAGACTCAACGGTGAAGCAGGACAGAGCAGATCCTTCTATAGGTCTGTTGTTGAGAGCGTCATCTCTTCTGCCGTCATCTGTTGGGGCAGCAGCATTAGAGTCAGAGACATAAAAAAGTTAAACAACCTGATAAAGAAGGCTGGTTCTGTTCTGGGGACGATTGTGGAACCTCTGGAAATTATGGTGCAAAGAAGGATATTACATAAAATCAAGAACCTTGTGGACAACCCTGACCATCCTCTTCTTCAGACTGTCATAGAAAAACAGAGCGTCTTCAGTCGGAGACTTCTACAATTTCGTTGTAATACAGACGCTACAGAAGATCTTTCCTGCCCACAGCCATCAGCATCTACAATAACTCTTTAGTTAAATGAGTTACAACATCTAATTTCCCTCTGTGATCAATAAAGTATTTTTGAATTAAATTGAAAAAGAGGGAACAAAGTAACAAATGTTTCTGAATGTACACAGTAAGTAAATGAGTATTCGTGTAAATAAGCAGAATAAGCAAAAGGGTCACTGCATTGTTTTTTAGTTGCCCGAAAATGTTAGTTGCCCTCACCATCGCATCTCTAGCACTGCTGCACACTGAAAGAACTGTGCTGAGGATAGATTGCTCCTCTTCCTCAATTTCTTCTCCCGAGACATAATTACCATCAGCTCTCAGGAGACAGTAAATATTTTATGCAACCTTCTAACTGAATGTAGGGCTGAGCTTTGAGAATCCGATGCTTTATGCCCTGCCAGTTATTTACAGAATTACCATCATTTTTATTTCTGAATGCATGCAGAATGCCTCATTTAAACATAAGCATAGTGTGTCCCTGCAGAGAGACGCTATTTGTTTGGTAGTGCATGTTTTGAAAACATGAACATCTTCTTATTGTTGGGAGCAGAAGGCAAAGCTGGAGGCTAAACTTCACCAGACCACCTCTGCAGCAGCTGCTGTTGCCTCTGGAGTGGGACCCATCCACAATTCTGTGCCTTCAAACTCCTCGTCTGCTCCGGGCTTCTTCATTCACCCCTCTGACGTCATCCCACCCACACCCAAAACCACGCCCCTCTTTATGACTCCTCCTCTCACGCCACCCAACGAAGCGGTGTCTGCGGCCTTCAGCTCGGAGCTGGCTCACCTGTTTCCTGGCTCCATGATGGAGTCTGGGCCCGTTAACCTGGCTGCGCACAAGAACACACAAAAGACCAAACCGGTTAGTGTTATTCTGCTTCATTTCTGAGCAGTTTTATTTGTTTGGGAGCAGCATCATTACTTTTTAGTTGTTACAAGAAAAGTTTGAGACCATCTTTTTTAAGTGTGTATTTTAAAAGCTGATGTCAAATGTGTCTGTGGTTCTGTATGACTAACCAATAAAATGTTTCAAAAAGAGCTTAAGACCTAACCTTGTAGCTCTACACTGATTGTGTAAAAAAGCTGTGTTCCTTCTCAATTACTTAGCTGGTATGTTTAAGTACAGCTACTCTTACAGAAATAGAAATGTTTGTTTCTTTAAGAAAATGACACTAAATACCTGAACAGATTATTTATGTATCTGTCAGTCAGACTAGAGCTTTTTCAGCCCCTTCTCCATTGTTGAGTCTCACTTCATTTGGTTCTCCTGAGCTGCGATCCTCGTCAAAATCACATCCAGTTTGCGATTTATCTCCCCCAGCATCTGAGTCTGTGTGCTTCCAGCCTGGCAGAAACCATCCAATG
>JARVJO010000001.1:41807581-41820120 GCA_031762555.1 Cynodonichthys magdalenae
CCCCGCCCCCCCCCCGGCCCCGCCCCCCAGGTGCGGTAGAGAGCAAAAAGCACGTCCGTCTCCTCTGAAGGCTAAGCAGAATATAATGACAATGTTCAAGCTGAAACAACATGAATGCTCCCTAGTGAATGACTGCAGTTTCAATTTTAAGTCCAAGTGGACAAAAAAAGTTCTCTTTCAGTCAGTAACTCTGTATAACATAAGTATGAGGGATTGTATCTTTGCGAGACCAACCTGTGGTCGTTTCTTTCAACACACCTGCCAAGGCTACTACTACTGCTTCTTGGTGCCTCCTGGGGTTATAAATATGCTGCATAGTCCAAAGAAGAGGATTTAATTCACTGTTCAGTGCAAAAAATATATTTCTTTACAGTCAAATATTTGTGTAAACTTCATTTAAAATACTGAGCTTGAAATCTTAATTTTATCTAAATTTAAAAGCCAAATTTTTTTTGTTTGCAATGAAATTATATATTTGGTGTAATAACTTTTTTTCTCTCCACAGAGCCCTATGGGCAGCGGTCTTGCTCTGGCCCTTTCCCAGGCATCTCACTTCCTGCAGCCACCTCCACACCAATCTATCATCATAGAGCGAATGCACTCAGGTAAGTCATGTTACTGTGCTCCATGTTTACCACCCAGGTGCTGCTTTCTAAATGTCTTTGGACCAGGTGTAAAAGTACACAAAATCCACAGTTTGGTATGTACCTTGGTTTAAGGGCCATGGTTTAGTACAACACACAACTTTTTCTAAACACACAAAAACTCTCTTAGGAACAGAAGCAGTTTATTTATTGGCTGCATTAAAATGGGGAATGTTAATTATGTGCGCTCTCTTCCAGAGGAGAGAGGCAATTACACTTGCAGTGTAAATTGTAAATGCTTTTTTTAAATATTGTTTTTTTTTTTTTTTAACTTTTACTAGGGGCTCGTCGATTCGTTACGCTGGACTTTGGCCGCCCTGTCCTGCTGACGGACGCTCTGATCCCAACCTGTTGTGACCTGGCCTCTCTTTCCATTGACATCTGGACTCTGGGGGAAGAGGTGGATGGCCGCAGGCTGGTGGTGGCCACTGATATCAGCACCCATTCACTCATTCTACATGACCTGCTTCCACCACCAGTCTGCAGGTTCATGAAGGTCAGTTTCTGTTAAGGTTGGAGAAAAATGGTCTGGTCAACATGGCCAATCAATCGATCAATCAATGGATCGTTCAGCCCCCTACAGTGAAATAATCAGAAATACTTTCATTTGTCCAACCTCAGATTACAGTTATTGGACGCTATGGCAGTACCAGTGCACGGGCCAAGATCCCACTGGGCTTCTACTATGGGCACACATACATCCTTCCATGGGAGAGTGAGCTTAAACTGATGCATGATCCTCTGCGAGGAGAGAGCGAGGCTGCCAGCCAGCCAGAGGTGGACCAACATCTGACCATGATGGTGGCTTTACAGGAAGATATCCAGTGCAGGTGAGACACAGATCCTATCAAATCTGTTTTTTGAGTTGGTCTTTTTATATTCGATATACATTTGCTCATGTTTTTATTTTAACTGGTCCGTACACACATAGACACACACATATGTCCTGTTTGTGTTTAAATCAGCAATTTTTTCACTTTAATGAAGACATATGTTCCTTTCTTTGTTCATCAGGTACAATCTAGCATGCCATCGGTTGGAGACTCTTCTACAGAACATTGACCTGCCACCTCTCAACAGCGCCAATAATGCTCAGTACTTCCTCCGAAAGCCAGACAAGGTGGTGGAGGAAGACCAGCGTGTTTTCTCTGCCTACCAGGACTGCATCCAGCTGCAGCTGCAACTCAACTTGGCTCACCATGCTGTCCAGCGGCTGCGCGTCTCACTGGGCGCCAGCCGCAAGTCCCTGCCCACAGCAAGTCATCCGGAGGCTCAGGAGCTGGTTCACAACTCATCCACAGAGCAGCTGAGGACCATCATTCGGTACCTGCTGGATACACTGCTCAGCCTGCTGCACTCCAATAATGGTGAGACCGGAAACCAGTCATGGTTGGAACTGTCAGGACAATGGAATATTATAATTTGATTTCTGTTTGTATGTTTCCAGGACACTCTGTGCCCTCTGTGCTCCAGAGCACCTTCCATGCTCAAGCCTGTGAAGAGCTCTTCAAGCATCTCTGCATCAGTGGGACTCCTAAGATCCGTCTTCACGCCGGCCTGTTGTTGGTACAGCTCTGTGGAGGAGAACGCTGGTGGGGCCAATTTGTCTCCAACGTGCTGCAGGAACTCTACAACTCTGAACAACTGCTCATTTTCCCTCAGGACAGGTAGAGTAACCACAGTTAACACACTGTCTGTGGAGATTCACACAAAACTGATTGAGAATTAGATTCAAAACTGAATTGTATGTTCTGGAAATCTGAAACCTGAGACCGCTGGTCTTTCTTATTTGACAAAAATGGTTTTCTTTACTTCTCTTTTAAACATTTACCTTCTATGTCTAAAATATCAACTTTACTGTCATTACGAATGTCCTCCAATTTTGAGATGTAAATGACCAACTCTCCTGTGTTAAACAGCACGTCTGTGGAAAGATTTAGTTATCCTGATGTTCAGCTCTGAACACTTATCACTGCACTATGCTGTTGAGCTTGTGTTTGGGTGCTTTAACTTTAGAAAGAACCACATTTTGTTTGAGGGGCTGTTTTGTTCAAGGTCATGATGGTTGCAGTAACAGTATTATTTGTTTCATCCAGAGTCTTCATGCTCCTTTCCTGCATCGGCCAAAGGTCTCTCAGTAACAGTGGTGTGTTGGAGGGTCTCCTCAACCTCTTGGACAGCCTGTTGTCTCCACTTCAGCAGCCACAAGCTGCCGCTCAACGCAGGACTGAAGGTAATTTATGTGAATTTGAAGTATTTGTAGGTCAAAATGACAATTTGATTTGCTTTTTTAAGCTCTCATGAACAGTGTTGAAGTAGAGGTGAGCTTCAGTCATTTGTGTGTCTTCCAGGTATTTTGGATATTCCAATGATAAGCTGGGTCGTGATGTTGGTTTCCAGACTGTTGGACTATGTAGCTAGTATAGAAGATGAGGCCTCAGGAGGGAAAAAGAACCTCGGCGGGAAGGAACGGGACAGACCTACAACAGGTAAAAGCTGGAATTATGGACCTACACTGATAGTCTTCAGCAATAAGATATTTAGATTTTTTTAATGCTCGATTTGTTGCAAAGGGCATATATTGATTTTAATCCATATTTGTTGCAAATAATTAGAAAAAAATCAGTTTTTCGCTCAGTTTTTCACTATAAGAATCACCTTGGAGTGATCCTCTACAGAAGCTCTTACAGATCAGTTGAGTTTGTGCTGCTCCCACATCATACTCCCACTATGATTTAGTCAGGGTGGTTAGCTCGAATTTGATTGCGCTGTGAGTACTAGTAAGATACATCCCGTCTTTTGCCATGACTACAACACTACACCCACAGGTGGGTCTGCACTGCTTCATCATGTCAGGAAAAAGTCCTAGAAAGGAGTCTTGAGAGGCGCAGTTGGGATCAACCAAGATCTGGGCCTTTTCCCAATCGCAGTTATGGTTAGGTGACATCAGTCATGAACCATGACCTGGGCGGACATGATAAAAGAGGTGTTCCAGATTATGCCTTCGCTTTTTGAAAGTCTGATGGATATGGGGAACTTAAAACAAAGTGGCGGAGAGTGATGCCAACTCTGACCTTAGGAAGAGAGCAACTGTACTTTCCCAGCTCCACAGACAGGACCACCCATCGTACTTGGTACAGCCTCTATCATAGATAATAAGTTGGATGATGTCTGTAGACAGGCCTTATTGACACAAGGCATCTTGTAGCCTGCAGTACAAGGTGCAGAGGGTACAAAACGGGATCTACATGATAAGAGGCACCCACCAGCCTTGATATCAGCAAAACAGCTTTTATTCACTGTCCCAGCTTATATGAAGCAAATTGTTATTTTTAAGAGCAAGCTCAAATAATCTAACTTTCTCATTGGTTATGTTTCAGCTTTTACATTACTGCTTGTGTTTTTCAGGTATTCAGTGGAGTTTCATCAACAACAACCTTCAGTCTCAGAATACAAGCAGGTCAGCTAAAGGTAGCAGTAGCTTGGATCGCCTCTACTCACGCAAACTTCGCAAGCAGATTGTTCATCACAAACAGGTAAATGGTTTTCAGTCCAAAACTAACATTACTTAGATATCTTTAAATAAACTAATATTGTATAATGCATTAAAGAGTTATTGTATATTAAAATAAGGACTGCTTTATTGTATCTGAGACTCTTAAAAATGTAGCCAAGTTTTTTTTATTATTTATATTAATGATGCCTTTTTTGTAGCAGTTAAACCTCCTGAAAGCTAAACAGAAGGCTTTGGTCGAGCAGCTAGAGAAGGAGAAGATCCAAAGCAACAAAGGTTCCTCCTATAAACTGCTGGTGGAACAAGCCAAACTTAAACAAGCCACTTCCAAGGTGAGTAGTACATCACTCACTGGGTTTTAATCACGTCAGATTTTTTTCTAAGCACATTTAAAAACGATGGTTCTGACCAAAGTGCTGCACAATGAAAAATGAAATGAGATGAGATTTGATCATAGTCTTGTCTCTCAGCTGGAAAAAACTAGCTTTGACCACTGTGTGCTGTCAAAAATTACAGCACCCACTACTAAGCTGTCAAAATCCAACAAAGCCCAAATGAGCCGTGGCTTTTTTTTATTTTTTTATTTTTTTTTTTTAAGATAAATGTATAAATCAAAAGCATAACAGTGAAATGAAAGTTCATATTTATTAAAGATGGAACTAAATGACGACACGTAAAGAGGAAAAAGTTACTGACCCCCGGGGAACCCCACCTCCAATGGTTTAATCTTTGTATTGAGCATATACTTAAAGTTGAGTCTGCTTTTTGAACTTGTTCAGTAATCATAAATATTTTTTGTTCTTCCAGCACTTTAAAGACCTGATTCGTTTGAGGCGAACAGCCGAATGGCCTCGTTCCACATTGGATGCAGAGTCCACAACAGCCAAAGAGGCCCCAGAAGTAGAACCTTTGCCCTTCACATTGTCACATGAACGCTGCATCTCTGTAGTCCAGAAGCTCGCTCTCTTCCTCCTCTCCATGGACTTCACCTGCCACGCAGACCTGTTACTTTTTGTCTGCAAGGTATTTACTTCACAGCCTGACATCTGTAAGAGTAAAACATGTGAGTGATTATTATTGTTTCTTCTTTAGGTGCTTGCTAGAATTGCCAATGCTACCAGACCTACAATCCACCTGTGTGAGGTGGTGTCTGAGCAGCAGCTGGAACGTCTTTTGCTACTTCTTGTGGGGACAGATTTCAATCGGGGGGACATTTCCTGGGGTGGAGCCTGGGCCCAATATTCTCTGACATGTATGATGCAGGACATCTTGGCAGGTGAGGTTTCTAACCTGTGTGAGGTTTTTGATTGAGAGCTGTTTTGTCAGGTTAGGAATTTTTTAAAACTACATAAGGTTGAAAATTTACTAAATTTGAGCAGCAGATTTAACTTAAACATTGTCTCAATCATTTGTAAGTAAATATTATTGTTCTGTTTTTGTAGTCTCCACATTTTGTAGTCTCATATAAATTCTTAATTAAAAAGTAAATATTGTAATTTATGAGCCTTATTCACATTTGAGTGGCCACAAGGCTCTGTACCCGGACCCCAATTGTTCCATTTGTAGATGGTAGAGAAGAAATTAGGGCTTTACTATTCTGAAAAGATTAACAAACGAAACAAACAAAAAACATTCTGATGACATAAGTTTAAGTGTCAAAAATTAGAGCTCCCAAAAGGGACCTTATTTGTGTATATTTCAGTCTTACTATAAAAACATTATTTGTACAGAAATATTTAATTTTATATAATCACGTATTTTTAACAAACATCTGTATAACAACAGTCATCAGACCATAATGGTTACTGTGTATAGCACATTGTTTAGCATGCTCTATGTTCCAACTTTAAACGGTAGATGTACGGTTATAAATGAGAAATAAACATACCAGGAAGCCACACTCAAACACAGAAAATGTTGTTTGTGGACGTGTTTCAGCTCATGGCTGAAGATGATCAGATTCATTGTTTCTAGTATCTCTTTACCACTGCGATGGACTCAACCAATAAAGCTGATTAAACTTTAGAATAGAATTTCACAGTACAAGCAAGGCTTGATGAATTTCCATGGGTGTCTAGATAAGTTTTTCCTTAATAAGGATGTTTAGTGCATTAAAGGGTCAACTAGACAAGACATAAAATCAGTTAAACTATGTGTGAACAGTCAGAATGTGTGCAAGTGGGCAATAAATTGATATCTTGCAGGAAAATGCAGAAATTGAATTAGAAAACCTTCATTTTAAAACAAGTTTTTTGCTTCCATCCCAGGTGAACTGCTGTCTCCCACTTCTCTGGATGCCATGGACGAGGTCGTGGGTGAGGAGGCCGGAGCATCGTGTTCCTCAGCAGTGGCAGATTCAGACGACTCTCTGTCCCAGCAAGCATCCATCCCCCTGGTAGAGAGCATTGATGAAGCTCTGGTGCCTGATATCATCGCAGGTACTGCAGGGACCTCCTCAGTGTTTCAAAGTGCGTGGGCAACACAGCACCACACAGGCAATGATCTAAACCCACACACTTCTTTTACATACATGCATGTGCAACATCTTTGTCCCCTTATGTTGTTTTTTGTTTTTCTTCCATTTTAATGTTTATGTTCTGGTGTTACTTCTTTTGAGTTAGACTCACAGCCTGTTTAAAGCCTTTAGAAGATGTGATTTTCATTATTTTAGTGTGTAGTTAGGATTCAATACAGATATTACAGACTAAAGATGGCTTTACTCTTGCTTGACTGTGTTTCATAGCAACAATAAAACTGTTTTCATTATCCAAAGGTGCTCCACCTCTGTCATTTATGGAAAAAGATAAAGACATAGACTTTGACTTGCTACAAGACCTGATGGATGTTGATATTGATCCTTTAGATATTGATTTGGAAAAAGATCCACTCGCCGCCAAAGTGTTTAAGGTATGTTGATTTTGACACCCTATTCTTTCACTTTTTCTTTCTTAGCTAAAGCTTTTGCTACAAGTCAGCAGTTCTAACCACCTATTCTGTCAGTCAACCCAAAATTTAAAAGTTTAAAAAAAAATCATCAACTTCGTACACTTTTTAATTTTTATTCAATTGAATTGGTTGTTTGTTACCATAACAAAACCAGATGATCTGGTCATTGAGTATTTGTTCCTTTTTGTCTTCATGTTTGTTTTTGATGTTTCTCTTGTTTGTCTCAGCCTATCAGCAGCACCTGGTATGACTACTGGGGGGCTGACTATGGCACATATGGGTACAACCCTTACATTGGAGGAGTTGGTATTCCAGGAACCAAACCTGTAGTTGCTGCTGAGAAGCCTGGTTCACAGAGTCTGACAGTCTCTGTGTCACAAGGTGAGCACAGACTGATTCTCACCATCAGCTTAAAACTCCAGCACCTTCTTCATTTATTACTTTGTTTTTTTATCTAACCTTTTAATCCTCTGCTCCTGTGCTTCTCAGCACTGGATGCCCGACTCGAAGTGGGCCTGGAGCAGCAGGCGGAACTGATGCTCAAAATGATGGCAACGTTACAGGCTGACTCCATCCTGCAGGCTCTCAGTTCAAATTCATCCACAAGTAAGCAGGAAAATGTTCTTTACTCAGCGAACTAGACAGTGGGTGGGGGTGGGAGGTAAAGCACGCTTGTACACTCAGCTTTTCTTCCACAATTAAACTGCTCTGAGTTTTATGTTTGTCTTGTCGAATTTTCTTTGTACAACAACAAAAAACGAAAGTTGTTTTTCTTAGTCATACAACTTGTTTTGATGTAATTTATTTCTAAGTTTTGCTCTTAGCATCAAATGTGTTTTTGGATGCCCCCCTGGCAGACCTCCTTGCCTCAGCTTTTTGTAACATCTTGTCAATTTGAGCCTCTGGTCATCCTTCATCACATCATACAGACAGGAGGCTGCAGTGGCCAAAATGTGGTCTCATTTATTGGAAACACTATTGAAAATAATTAAAAAAAACACTTGGACTTTTAGATAAAAACCAAAATAATTGGACAACATCCACATATAACAAATTCCTTCCCATTTTGCATTTTACAATATTTTTTTTTCTCTTAATACATTTCTGCAAAGTTTTCAGACATTGTGCAAACCACAGTGCCCTACATTGGCATAGCTACTAAACCAAAAAGAATATTAAAAGTGCCAGAAGGAGCAGCGAAAATCACTTTTTCAGCACAGAAAAATGTTCTAACGAGATGTTTCTGTTGGAAAAGGCTTTTTTCAAATTCAATTAAAAGACACCTAAACACTATCATCTGACTTCAACAAACCTGTACTGTGCTACTATGATCAAACTGAATTGAAATTGAATACATGGTCAAAATGACCCCACCTACATGGCCAGCACAATGTTGTATTGCTGGTTTGTATCATGTCATTTGGGAGCATATATGGTATGATAATAAAAAAAAAAAAATTAAAACTGGTGACAGCGCAAACTAAATTTTGACTTACAGTAAACCAGCCCTCCAATGGAACGGATGACTCCCTGCTTCAAGCTCTCCACGGTGGGAGCTCTCCTCCAGTTGGCAGCCTGGTGGTCCAGCCATCCTCCATCCCTATGCTGAGTGCCTGCTTCAACAAGCTCTTCTCCATGCTGCAGGTCCATCACGTACAGGTCAGCCCCCCCGACTCTTGCTGATCTGACTTGTACAAGTTTACTGCTGTTTGTCTTTTAGTTTTGTAGTTTTATATAAAGATTTGTTTAAGAAATTCTCTTTTAAACAAAGGAGGAAACGACAATAAAACATCTTGGATGGTTTGAATGGAATGTCTCTTTACTTGCAAAAGCTGCCCAAATAAAATGGACTGTAAAACAGATCGTATAGACAACAACTATGTAAATAAAAAAAAAAGGCTGAAAATGATGTTTCTGTTTCTCCCAGCTCGAGTCGTTGCTGCAGCTTTGGTTAACGCTCAGCCTCAACACGTGTTCCAGTGGCAGTGAGGAGACAGGCTCAGATATTTTCCTGTTCAATGCCAGCCGAGTGCCCACCATCCCGCTCAACCAAGGTAGGAGCCTCTGATGTCAAACTTAACTTTGCAAAGTTGGTCTGTTTTGTTCTTATTCCTGCCTCGGTTTGTGCACTCAGCATCCATCAGCAGTTTCCTGTCTGTGCTGGCGTGGTACCCCAACACTTCCCTGAGAACCTGGTGTCTGGTGCTGCACTCCCTCACTCTTATGACCAACATGCCAGCTGCTGGTCAGTATTATTGCTTTGTAGTTCACACAATTCTTCGCTGTTGTTTTACAATGTGCATCTACCTGATTTTAGTTGTATTTTTTAGGATTGATAATTTTGGGCATTATTCAGTCTTACTTGATAACAGGGCTGGGCAACAATCAAAACCACACTTTCAATTCTCACATCTTGGTTTAAATTTCCTGGCTGTCAGTGTGCCCTGAATTCACCTACACATTTTTGTACTTACATTTATTCACGTCTATACATTGCAACAATTACAGCCAATAAGGTGCTAACTGACTGGTTCTCAATCCAGCCAGAATTTTACCAATGAATCAGTCATACAACTAATCAGTTCTCTTCACTACTTTCCTCTTCTAGTGACATGACCTATTGTGACTTACTGTCAGATGAATTTAGGATGATAAATTTTGAAAAAAAATGGCTCAAATAAGTAACTACTGATCAGTAATGCAGTAATTTCAACATCAACATCCAAGATACATAGAAAAGATATAAAGAGAAGTGTCTGCATTTTGTACTTTAACAGAAACCAGTTGCTCTTCAGGGAAAATGTGAAAAAAATCACATCAATTAAGTTTAGCTGCTCTGAGCTGTTCTGGTTATTAAGTTCACATGTGCTGCTGAGTGATTTTATACGTCATGTATGCTTGAACTTGCAGCAACCAGCATTGTGATGAGCTCTCAGGAGAACACAGCTCAACAGATGGTCTCCGACCCCAACCTGGTTCATGTGCTGGTGCGCTTCCTGTCCAGCAGCAGCACCAATGGGACGAGCCAGCACAGCTCTCAGGTGGGACCCACTGCCACCCAGGCTATGCATGAGTTCCTTAGCCGGCTGCAGGTCCACCTGTCCTCCACCTGTCCCCAGATGTTCAGCGAGTTCCTGCTTAAACTCATGCACATCCTGTCAACGGAAAGGTAATCGAGTGCTTGTGTTAACTCAAAAGTATATTACAGCAACAATAAGAGGAAATATGAGTGAAAACTAATGATTCTCCTTCTCATCAGGGGTCCGTTTCAGTCAGGTCAGGGTCCACTGGATGCCCAGGTGAAGCTCTTAGAGTTTACCTTAGAGCAAAACTTTGAAGTGGTGTCAGTGGCTACTATCTCCTCCGTCATCGAGTCCATTACATTCTTGGTTCATCATTACATCACCTGCTCAGACAAGGTAGTCTCCCGCAGTGGCTCAGAAAGCTCTGTGGGCGCCCGGGCCTGCTTTGGGGGTCTGTTTGCCAACATCATCCGACCAGGAGATGTAAAGGCTGTCTGCGGAGAAACCACTCGTGACCAGCTGATGTTCAACCTTCTAAAGCTGGTCAACGTGTTGGTGCAGCTCCCTCTGTCTGGAGACAGGGAGTTCAGTGGACGACTGCCGCCGGTTGGCAGTGGAGCGGCTGACAGCAGCGTATCGGACGAAGAGAAGGTCTGCGGCAGCAAGGAAAGTGTGGCTGGTGGATCCGCTTTCAGTCACGGTCCTGCTGCAGGTGTGGCCGACTTGGTGTTGGCCAATCAGCAGATAATGAGCCAGATTTTGTCAGCACTGGGTCAGTGCAACAGCAGCGCCATGGCCATGATCATTGGTAAGACGTGTGCTTTACTCAACTGGTTTGATTTGTGAACTAGATTCTTTTCACAAAATTCATGGTTGGAGTTCAAAAATAGAGATTAATTTTCAAATGTTTAGGAAGCTGTAATTTGTGGTCATCAGGATTAGTTCTTATTTGTACACACTAACACCTGTGTGTGACCTATAGGAGCCAGTGGTCTCCATCTTACCAAACATGAGAACTTCCACGGTGGTCTGGATGCCATCTCAGTGGGTGATGGCCTCTTTACCATTCTCACCACTCTGAGCAAGAGAGCCAGCTCAGTCCAGGTTATGTTACAACCCATCCTAACATACATGGCCTGCGGTTACATGGGTAGACAGGTAAAAATCAGTATGCTTTATCAAACATTTCTAAATAAAAAGGAGCTGTATCAAAATTGTGTAAATGTGTTTTTGTAGGGGTCTCTGTCCACCTGTCAGCTGTCTGAACCACTTCTCTGGTTTATTCTTCGAGTACTGGACACCAGTGAAGCTCTAAAGGCTTTTCATGACATGGGTCAGTGCACACACAAAATTGACTTTTTATTTGTTTTTTGACTATATGTAGTCCAGAATAGTGTCCATAGTTACTCTGTAGATTGGGTTGAACGGTAATGACACACACAAGTTGAATCAGGTTGTAGTGAATGAACAGTTGATGAACCTATTTTGAATCTGTTTGTGGAAAAACTTTATTTTTTTGCTGTTTATTTAAGGTTAGATCTTCACGATTTTAAGCCCCGACAAGATTCTTCCTTTTTACTTAAAATTGATTGACTATTTTACTATGATGCATATTATAAATGATTAACATATTTGGCGGACTTTTTTTTTCTTTTTTTATGTTTTAATCAAATACCCATTTCATTATTGTCAACCTATTCCTTCAAGTATTTTCTATATGTAAAGTTTTGAAATAAAAAATAACGTCTCTCGTCACTCTGTAGGTGGTGTACAGTTGATTTGTAACAACATGGTGACAAGCACCAGAGCCATTGTAAACACAGCACGCAGCATGGTGTCTACCATCATGAAGTTCTTGGATTCTGGTCCTGGAAAGACTGCAGATGGGAATCTCAAAGCCCGAGTCATGACTTCAGAGCCGGACAATGCAGAGGGACTCCACAACTTTGCTCCTTTAGGTTCTTTGACAAACGTCTTGATTTATAATGAAGTAATATTTGTAAAGATTTAGTATTTGCAACCTTATCTTGTTTCTATTCTGTGTTTTTTTTTTTTTCCTCTATCAGGGACAATCACATCCAGCAGCCCCACAGCACAGCCAGCTGAGGTTCTCCTCCAGGCCACCCCACCCCACCGCCGGGCGCGCTCAGCTGCCTGGTCCTACATCTTCCTGCCTGAAGAGGCATGGTGTGACCTGACTATCCACCTTCCAGCTGCTGTGCTGCTGAAAGAAGTCCACATTCAGCCACATCTTGCTTCTCTCGCCAGTAAGTAACGCAGTTTATTAATCGAGGGGTGTCAAACTCAATTTCACAGAAGGCCACATGAGCATGATCAGGGTATCCGCGGGGTTGTAAAAAGTATTAAAAGGTAGTAAATCAAATAGGCTAAAATTAAAGCCATTAAAAGGTA
>JARVJO010000001.1:41860880-41875311 GCA_031762555.1 Cynodonichthys magdalenae
TATCAACAGTTTGTTGAAAAGTTGGCCCCCCCCCCCCCCCAGTAATATTTGCAAAACATGTTAGGCTAGTTAATTTATTTTTTTATTTTATTTATTTTTGCAAGGACAGTACAACAAAACATTATCATCCATAGGCAACAGATGCAGCATACACAAGGCTTCTAGCTAAAAGCTAATTTACAGCCCTAGTCCCTGGTTAGGCTTTTTGATCTGAACAAAATAAAAGTTAATGACATTAATAATTGAGTACAATGCGGTTACAATTTACACAAATAAAATGCATTAAACTTCATGTCCAGTTATAAATTTACATGCATAATTACAAATGATAAATTTCAATGTTCACAGTGTTGTTCTTTCAGCCAGTACTTCAGTTTTGTTGTAAACAGTGTCTGACAGTGGCTTTAGATCCTGAGCTAAAGTGTTGCACATCTGTGACACTTTGACTGAGAATGATGATCATCCTTGAGTGGTTCTGCACCTTTTGGCTCTAGTTCCCACTGACCCCAGCTCTTGTTCTCACATCTTCAGTATTGTATTTTCTATTAACTGACAAATTACTTCAGGGGCAAGACCATTAATACATTTAAATATTGTTTTCACAAAAGAAAAAATAGGAGAAGTATCAACACTCAGTAAATGTTTTTTTTGAATACTTTGGCAATGATGCCACTTCACTGATTTCTGATCAAATACTTCTAGGGTTTGCTTGTATAATGAAATTAATGGCTTTCTGACATATTTGGAGTCCTGTTAGGAATAAGCCTTTCAGACACACCACTGCTCTCATCCACATTCAATTTTTATAGTTAGTCGTATATGCACAGAATTGAGCGTTAACCTGTTTATCTGTCATGGTTAAGTTCCCCAGTATGAAAGTTCAAGTAAGTTTGAACAAATTGTTCTTTAAGCACAAACTTACAATTTATCAGTAAAATCTCAGTTAATTTCAGAATGTGTTGTCTAGAACAGAAATGTAAATGGTTTACCATTTTTGTCATTTTTGACAGGCTTGATGTTGTTTTTTCTGTTTTCGCTGTGTGACATCCAAAAAGCTCTAAAGCCTTAGGTTTTAACAATGATGACTTAAGTCTACTGTTTAAAAGCTTTGCTGGCTTTAAAAAAAATATATGATCATTAATGAGTTGTTCGTGCAGCAGTGTTTTTTTGTAGGTTGTCATTTTAGTTCAGTAATCAGCACACTTTAAACAATAAATTCAGATTGTGAGATTTTATTAAGGGTGTCCTGATACAACTTTTTCCCTTCTGATATGATACCGATATTGCAGCTTTGAGAATTGTCCGATACTGATATTGACTTGATACCATATCAGTACAAATCACACACTTTTGTCTATTTTGTAGTGTGGAATCTTTGAAAAGACTTGATCAAGTCAAACAGTAAACAAGGGTAGGTTATGAAAAAAACTGACCCATTTATTTTTAACCAATGGGTCACATAAATTTTAAACTGAAGAATATTCTACAATTCAATAAAATATATAAAATATAAATTAGTAGATAATGAAAAAACAAATTGTACTTTTAAAGTGTAAAATAAGTCAAAGTCACTCTAGTTATTTTTACTATCTGTGTCAGCCTGGTGCTGCTTTAATGTGGAAAAAACTGAAAGTGGGGGCAAAACAAAACCCCACATTATTGTTCCACTGTTCAAAGGTAAGAGTCCACAGCTCCAATTTTACTGACTGTGCCCAAAACAACGTGATCATTGCACTTAATCTTCACTAAAACAATAGATGGTTCTCAAATGACGTAGCGACCTGCAGATCACGTGATCAAATCGCCATTTTCGTGGGCACGAATGCGGAAGAGCGGATAGTCTACAGCACAGAAATGTATACGTCGTCTGTGGTCTCCAGTCTAGATTATTTATGTTATCGTATGTTTTTATTATAATTTGGTTTAGCAGTCATGGAGCACATTTGCGTTGGTCACAAAACTGCAGCTCGTGTAGCAGTGAAACGCTCTTAAAAACACCAGACGGCATAAAAACACCAAGGAGAAGTAGCAGAACTGTTGGCAAAGCAACATGATTTTGTGGCTGGCGACAATCAACCACAAATATTTCACCCTCCTCAGGATTCCAGAGTGTGTTCAGATCACTTCTACAATGGTTAGTTACCGCATGGTACGTTAATTTAAAAAAGAAGAAGGTTGCGCACTATGAACAGCAAAGTGTTTTGAACATTATGCAATATACCCTGGCCTTGTAAACACACACTGACCGTATCAGATTATAATCACAAAATGTTCAGTATTGTGCAGTATGTACCCATTTGGAGTATGTAAGATATAGTTACTAGTAATATCAGAGAGTCATGTCAACTCAGCCTCTCTGTCGGCTCTGCAGACTTCAGCAGCTTGTAAAGATCGTTACTTTCAATAAAGCTAAATACCTTGATTTAGATTTATTGTTCAGTGGATCCATGAATGTCCTGAAAGGCACGTTTTAAATACAATGTATTATGATCCTGGTAATGCTCGTCTGCGTCACTCAGTGGCCTTTTTACAGTTTTTTTTCTCCCCTGCTTTTGTGGTTCTCCCATATTGGTTTTATCGCTACAAGCTAAATGCTAGCCCACGAACATGGCGCGGAGGGTAAAAAAGTCCCGAATGAGGACATCATTGAGAACCATCTATTGTGTAAACATACAGATTAAACATCACTCTAATAACAAGAGAAAAAATAAATGGTTAGAATTAATCAGTTAATTAAATTGATAGCTACATTTCTTACTGCTGCATTTCCACTTTCTACTGTCTGAGCATCATGTGGAGATTAGCCTCTCTATCCACACTTGTGCAGGGAGAACAGTTTTTATCACAGCGTTTGCCATGCTTTGTATCGTGCAGCGAGCTCGTATTCCAAAACAAAAGCAGAGCTCTCCTTTCTTCTGTCAATCAATCCCAGAACTAATCCACAGGCAGCAATCTGCTGATGTCAAAATCATAAGCTGCTGTACTCTCTTCTGAAACAGCATGGCTGTGCGAGGTTGGAACAGAGACACATTGGATTGAGCGAGGCCGAACTGAGCCGGTTAGCATACAAGCGCGTGGGGCTTTAGCTGCTGCCAGAGTGGGGAGTAGAGTCTGGTTGTCTAAAACATACACGGTTCTGTGCCCCCACGGAAAACTTGCACATGACAAGTTTGCAATTAGCTGCAACATCTCTTTTGATGAAAATGAAAAGTACTGCCGACATCGCTCCAACTCCTCGCTACTTTGTTAGCATGTTGTTGTGATCATGTGAGCTCTGCACGCTGGATCCAAGCGCTGCTGGATAGAAATGCTGGAGCGGACTGATCGAATGAACTGCTTCTATCAGAGTGTTTATTTATCGGAGATTTTAGATGCAGGCCGATATAATCCAATAATGTTTTTTTGTCTGATATCAGACCAATATCCGATATCAATATCGGATCGGGACACCCCTAGATTTTATAATAAAGAATTTGTTTGGAGGTTTTGACTTAAAGGCAGAAAGAAACCCATCAAAATTCAATTAGGTTGTTTTAAGCAGAATACCTTAACAAGTTTTGTTTTATTTTCACTGAACTAGAGTTTTCCCAAGTTTGTATGTCTACAGTGTTTTCCATACAACAAAAAGGAATTTGAGTAACTTGGGTATGTAAAGAAAGCCTTTATACACACACACACACACACACACACACACACACACACACACACACACACACACACACACACACACACACACGCACACACACACAAATGAAACCTCTTTGTGCTTTGAAATGGCAAAGAGCTTCAGGCTCCCTCTTTTTCTGGTTGTTCCACACACTCTTGCTTTGATGCACATTATCTACAGTGTCCACTCAGGCAGACTGTGTGTTGGCGGAGACTTGTCACAGTCTGACTAGTTCAGCTCCTCTCTCCTCTGTTTCTCTGCCCTGAAGGGGTCAGGAGGACCTGACACTGTCCAGCCATGAGCTTGAGTCACAATATTAGCCACCCACTCAATGAGACCTGCATGCTCCCTGCCTCCTTCTTTTTGAGAAGTCCATACACGCATTCACACACACCCCTTGAAGCAGCATACAGGCTACACACCCACATCCACTGTTTAATGTTGACTTGGTGTTTGCTGACACTTTCAGTTAACACGTCGGTGTGTGAAATGTGTGGGATTAAAACTACCAGTGACCAGTGCGATTTGCCTCAGCGGATTGATTAAACCTACATATGGTAGGATTTGTTTTTAAACTGTAACACAATTATGTATTTTTAGCAAGAAATTCACAAAATGCTACAGTGGGTAGTATGAACCCTAGTGTTTTTGATTATTATGAACAGAAAAGCAGCTGACAAACCACAACATTGACTTTGTCTTATTGTTGACAGTGCAGGACAGATGTTTGTTTACACATCAAGGACATGTGGAGTCATATCCTTCATTTGTCTTTTTAATTCAATTAGCTAATTTCCTTATTATATGACAAATGCAAGCCAAGTACAAGAATTTATTACACCAAGAATGTCTCAAAAACATAGCTGTAGTAATTGTTACCATGAAAGTGGTGATTGTTGTAAGAGTTTGTGACATCTGGCAAGATACAAACTAAATTTATATAATTTTTGTAATTGAAATGTACAGGTGCTTTGTGAATTTGCTTCTTGGTCAAGTTGTACTTCCAAGTCATAATTTTCACAGCTTTTGGCACCATGTGGCTGTACTTTTTGCTTATTAAAGGAACTCGTCTGAGAGAGGTTTCTTTGTACTCATTCCACTTTGTACCCATTAGGGCTGCACAATGTATAAACAATTTGTCATCACAATATCCGTAAGCACAATATCAAAATGCAAAGGTCATTGTGTGTCCAGTACCAATCTCTTATTTGCTTTTAATGTTTTACGCAAACCTTGGAAAGCCTGTGATTTGTGAATCTTCTAAATATTCAAATATTATTTATCAAAACATGCATTTTTCATATTTCACCTGACCTGCTGTCCTTACTTTGTCATTTTTGTCCTGCTATTTATGAAGAATATCTGTGAGGTGAGTTTCTTTTTTTTTTTTTTTTTTTTTTTAGGTAGGTTTCCATTAAAACTGTTAAATGTTTACTGTATGGGTACCCCTTTGCCCATCACGCCCCTCCACTAAAACTCCAACTGTCAGTTCGTCTGTCTCCTGTAATTACAAGAATCTTCTCTTCCACACAAAGGACCATAGGGCAGAATGGGCTGTAAATCTGATGACAAATGAGGCAGGGGGTCATTAGTGGACAAATGGGTTTTGGGGTTAATTAGAATTTCTCTGCTCAACATTTGATAGCACTGCTGCATGTGTCTGTGGTTTATTATCAGTGCTATTTATAAGTTTGAACCACTGGAACGTGCTCCCTCCAAGTACACATAAACCTAAATAAGTATGAAATAGCCTTAGTGTTTTATGTTCTTACAGGTTGTGTGTTTAGCAGCCATTTCAGGAATATATGTAAATATTTTGAATGATTTTAACTCCCAGTACAGCTTTAATCTGCCCTTCTACAATCATAATAGTTTTCCTTCTCACATCATACAGAACATGTAATTTGACGAGCTGCCAAATGAAACTCTGAGTATAAATGACTGGTTGCTTTTGTAGAGTGATGGTTCCAGCTAGATAATTCACACTAGTTGTTTCTGTCTTATTGGTATCCCCAAGCAACGTATCTTTTCTACAGTAAATTGTAAACAAATTTGAGATTCATATTTAGATGGTGCTTCAACCCTGCTCATCTTATTTATATTTTTGTATTTAACCAAGCATTTAAACTTCACCTGTCCAATCAAATTAGTTGTATTAAATAAGACTCTGCATCATTATTGCCCCTAAAATGCAGATGGTGTTCAGGGGCCTCATTTATAAAGGTTTGTGTGGAAACCATACTAAAAGTGAAAAGGTGAAAATGGCGAACGACAGGGCTATTCAACTGGCGGCCCGCAGGCCACGTCAGGCCCGCTGGTGACTAAAATCCGGCTCATTAATGTCTTCAGCCCAAACCCCCGGTTTTCTACTTTAATTACTAGAAGTTTTTTAGGTTAGACATAGATGTGTGTGGTATCTACAGAAACGTCAGAATCTTGCCTAAAAGCTGATAAAAACCATTACTATGAAAACCTAAGACACTTAAAACTAAAAGTAGTTGAAGATAAAACTAAGATAGGAAAAAAAAATTGGTTTAAAAATGTGGCAAGTTAAATGTGTCAAAATAATATTTGTGTTAATGAGGAGATAATGTGTATGTGTATATAATATATAATTTAATATCACTTATTTTATTACATTAGGTTGTGTATGTTGTGTTCATGATTAAATGCAGCAAAATAAACTAATTCAAAGGTGATAGATCTTTGTAATACTTGGTTTATTTAAATAGTGATTTTAATTGCTGGATTTTCTGCCCCTCAGCTGTTGGCCTACACTAACTGTGGCCCCCGGAGTAATTTAGTTGAATAGCCCTGGCATACACCAAAAAAAAATTTCAGATTTATAAAACCGTGCGCATGCACACTTTCAAGCAATTTTCCTTTTATAGATCACAGCTGGTCGGCAGACTTTGCGCTCAAGGTCCCGCCTCAGGTTCTGCCCTCTACACACCCACACTCAGCTATAAACAGTCAATGCAAAGTACCTTATGATTTTTAAGGTGTATTTAAATGAGTCAGCTGATCAATGTTCACTAAAGCGATTGGCCGGTTCAGACACGCGCTCATTCCTGCGTCTGGAGGATGACAGGTGTTGACAACTGCTCATGTGAACAAATTGCCCATAGTTGAAACAGATTTCCCCTCATTCTGCAGGTTTACAAACATTTAGAGTAATGTCACAGTTTTTTCAAAAACTCTGCATCAAATGTTTTTTCTCTCAGAGCCTGCAGGATGATAAAACAATAAATACAATTAAATAAGTCAGATAAAGTTAGAAATAAGTTCACCACTCTTCTCCCCTGTCTCCCCCTCCTGCCTGCACTGTTATCTGCAGCTGACTATCTCCTCAGCCCCTCACACATCCCACCCACACGCGTGACAAATACGGATTTTTAAAAGGGAACCTTTTGGCTATAACACAGCCACCACAGGGTGGGCGCGCCCTGCGCCGGTACCCAAACTGTGAACCGAGCCTTTTGCTGTCGTGCTGTTGAAATGTCTCTTGTTGGGGAGGGGTCTGTGGGTCAGGGTCGTCTAGGAGGAAGGAGATGGATGGAGATGCGTGAACCTTTATTTAAAATTTAAGTTTTTTATTTCAAAAGTCCTTGTCTCAGCAGCAGAAGCATAAATAATACTGTTAACAAAGCTTATGATAAAGATGATCTAAAATCCAAGTCTGATTATGAAGTGAAATTAAATATCTGACAGTGATCATGACACAGTGTGGCTATAATTCCTCACTTCACCATCTGTGTCTCCAAAATGAGCGTACACATGGGTCAGAGCTGGTGTGAGGGACCGCACATTTCCACGCCAAGTTTGGATTTTATAAATCACAACCTTTGCGTGAAAAGTGGCGTACACAAGTTTTTGGGCTCGTTTCGTGTTCAAGCAAGCTTTATAATCCAACCCCTGATCTTTTATAGCAACGACAAAAGGAGCATTTTTTTTTTTTTTTACTTTTTTACATTTTTTTTTAAATACAGTCTTTGTGATGGCTTAGAGAGCTACCTTTTTATATGCCTAAACTGTGGTTCCTTTCTCTTTGAGTCGAACACGTAGGTAGTTGTTTCAACTGAGTCCTGAGGAAAACAAGTCTGACATCAACAGTGAGCAGGAGAAGGAATTCTGATGAGTTACACACAATTGTTCAAAGTAATTACATTGATATATCTTGGAGGGGTTGGGATTCCGTGCTAGATGCTGCTCAGAGACATCGGTTAAAGGATTTGAAAGCAGATTAAAGCTCAGGGAGGTCAGTGTTCTGCAGATCCTGAGAAGAGGGCAGTAGGGATTTCAATATAAATGTAAAGCAGTTTGGGAGCCACAAACAAGAGCTGTTCTATTTATTTTGCAACTGAAAGTTTAAGGCAAACACATGGATACCTCAGTTTGTCTCAACATGTGTGATGGCACCTCTCAGAAAACATGACCAGCTTGTTGATGCTTATTTATTGTATGACTAGACCCATCTATTTAATTGTTTTTAAGTAAAAGTTCTGCTTCATACACCTGAGTAACAACTAAAAACACATCCATCTGAACTACTAACTGAACACCCACTATGATAATCATTTATCAGGCTTGACATAGATTACTCAAATCAAATTTTATTTTCCCAGAGGGGTAGTTGCAAATGTTTCACCTTCCAATCCACAAAATAACAATGTCTTAGACTTGAGACCTCAACCTCACCTGAATTTCCTCAGACTGAAGAAGTCTCTTGGAGGAGAGACGAAACATTTCATTAAAGAAGAACCCGTCCAGAGGACCTACTTATTTTTTCCTTTTGATATTTTACCTGGATTACTGAGATGCATCAGGACATAACTAACAAGTACATAAGGACAAAATCATTTTGGCATTAGAATTTTTCTTTTTACTTTGAAAATTTGAAACGATTGCCAACAAAATGTTCTGCTTCAGCTTGGTTTCAGGCAATCATTTGGGGACTTTTCACTTTGTGATACTAAAAGTAGTAGAAGATAAAACTAAGATAAGATAAGACCCACAGTGCTGTCATGACCCCAACTATAGGAACAAACTTTTTCTACAGAGCCTTTAGATGAAGTGATGACTGTATTTATGTGTGTGTATAATACGAGAAATTTAACCCCAGATTTCATCCATAAAGTGGGGGCATCAGATTATACATACGAGTAAATTGTAACTGAAATTTTTTATGTACAACCGCAATAAGTTTCAGTATTTTCTCATGTATAATTGAAATATTGTGTCATGGGTGATAATTTCTCCCTCCTTCCTCTGTCATGTCTGACCTAGTGAAGCATATGAACGGTAACTGTTTACTTATCAGTCCAAGGAGGAAATGTTTTTTCGTTTTCTTGTTAACCGCCACAATAAAAAGACGACTTGGACATTAGTTGCATGTTCATGTTCTGATAAATCCATCTTGCCAATTTAACAACCGGCTTCTGCTCTGGTCTGGGAGCAGATTGCTTTTTTCAGTGACACGTGAAACCGGAAGCTCACACTGCCCGTCCTCTGCAGCAACAAAACACACCCACAAGTGTGTTTCCCCTAATAATGTTTCCACTGGAGGACGCAACGCAAAGGCTGAAAAATCCTGAAGTCTGTCAGAAATAAGTGGTAGCACTATACATGAGGATGGGATTTATTTATGTTTTTTAAACTGAAAAGATGAGGGTTGTATTATACTCAAAATTGCATTACACTGTTATCAAAGTTACCAGTAGTGACTTTAACTTTTAGTCCAGACTGAATTTTGTTTCATTTGTTCAAAGAGCCAAGGTACCCAAAAGTTGATTTACCCAATCACAGTCTTGGGTTTTGAAAAGATCAGTGTTTCCCTTACCATTGCAAAAGGAGCCCTCCTCCATTGCCTCTGCAACCAGACCAGAAATAAATGGAAGAAGATAGATAAATGAATTTAACAATACTGTTATGATTTAGCTAGTCATAATGATATTTATCTATTTGTTACAAAGGAGTAATTTCTGAAATGTGTACAAAAGTTGTAGGTTTATAAATCTGTAAACTCTTTTTAACAAGTAAAAATACAACCGAGCAAGAAGATGCTGAGATTTTTTTTCTTTTACAACTGACCAGAGCGTTTGCTGCCAACTGCGAGCTTTTATTTAGGAGACGTCTCAAGCTGACTCAGGCTGCAGGGCCGTCCACGTTCTGTTATTTTAGGCTTTGGTTGTGGGCGAGAAGTAGGAGCTGTCAGCTTAGCTTTGTGAAATTAAAAAGGACCAAGGTATACCCACTGTCATAGACACGGTACATATCGCTCTGTATCTAAACTCTGCATTTCTACCATTGAAATAAAATTTTATCTATGGGTTCGGATCCCAATTTTCTTTTCAGCTTTCCATATAATTTTTGCAACATAGTATTTCCTGTTAATTTTAGCCTCATTTACAAATTTGACTTTTCTTTTTTTTATGCTGGGTTTTTTCACTCATTTTGCCAAAGCCTTTTTATTAGGAATGAAAGAATCTTCAATAGTTTTTTTTATTTCTTTAAATTTGATTCTACACTGTGCTACCAAAATTCACGGCACATTATTCATATATGAGACACGTTTTATTGTATATTTTTATATAAGTTTTTTTTTCAATTTGTGGGAGAAGTAGTGACCTTGAAATCGTAATGTAAATAAGGGTAACCACCCAGTAGAAATATGGGTCCTATGTTTCATTGGCATTTTTAACCCTCAGAAGGTCTTATAGGGTAAAAAATCAGCCAGACATTTATTTGTGTTCATGATTTTAATTATGAATCTTTTTTTGATGTAGTCAATAAACACATGGAGCGAGTGTCCTTGATTAGAGTTTTTTTAAGCCCCTAGAAACACTGTACCTTTCTTGTCTCTGCAGTGCTGGATATGGCACGTCATGTCCCTCTGTACCGGGCTCTACTGGAGCTGCTGAGGGCCATTTCCACTTACACCTCCCTGGTTCCACTGCTGCTGCCTCTGTCGGCGGAGCCCGGACAAGAAGAGGAAGAGGAAGATGAAGAGCACTCTGAAGGACAGACCTCTGTAGGAATGCTGCTGGCTAAGATGAAGACATGTGTGGATACATACACAAATCGCCTCAGGTAATGAAGTCTGATACTTCACATCTGACCTTTGGATAAACTCATAAATTCCATTCTTTTTAACAAAATAGAAATAGAAAATGCTTGAATGTCGAAGTGAAATTAAATTTCTACAGAGTAATACTAAAAAAAAAGTTTTAAAGACAACAAGGTGAAGTGGAGTTGCAGAGTCAAAGCCCAGACCTAAATACAAAAGAGAATTTGTGGCTTGATGTGAAAAATGCTGTTCATGCCTGATCCTCACTCGATCTGACAGAGCTTGAGCAGTTTTATAAAGAATGGAGTAAAATTCCAGTGTCCAGATGTGCAAACCTGCAGAGACTTTTCCACAGAGACTCAGCGCTGTGATTGTAACCAATGGTGCTTATACTGAATATTGATGTTTGGGGGTTGAATTTTTTACATTACATATTTTATTTATTTGGTATTACTTTGTAGAAATTTCATTTAATTTCACTTAAACATTTAAGTTTTTTTCTTTTTTCTCTCTTTTCTGTAAAAGACAATTTACTTATACCAACAATAAAAACTTAAGCCATCCGAGGGGGTGTATACTGTATAACTAAGAGATGTGAAGATTTAATAAACAGAAGAGTGAGCTTTTCTCAGCTGCTGGAAGCTTCTCGACAACATGCTGGACTCAGGTTTACATACATACACACTGCGTGCTTGCACATCAGAGCTGAAATACTATGAATGATGTATCCGAGGATAATTTTAGCAAACGCTTGCCATGAATGTTGCAGCAGCAGTCCTGCTGGCTGCATGGTTTATCTGAGGTTCCACTTCCTAATAACTCAGTAAAACAGGGATAATTTCTAGGGCTGCACCTAACAATTATTTTGATAGTCGATTTATCTGTCGATTATTTATAAAATTTTTTTGATTAGTCAACAATTATTTCAGTCACAAGGGCCATCTATGCTTCCTGTGGGCGCAGCTCCTGTTCCAGCTCCATTTACGTGTGTAAATAATACAAATATTCGATAATAAAATTCTGTGTCGACTATTTTTTTTTAATAATAGACGTTAACAAATATTTTGAATAATCAGTGCAGCCCTAATAATTTCACAAGTTTAGTAATTCTTTTAGGTTATCTAAAAGCACCCAATGCCACAACATGGCTGAATATGTCTTTTTGTGTTTTCCAGGTCAAAGAAAGATAAAAGCAAAGGTGTGGTAAAATCCGAAGGATCCGACCCAGAGCCTGAAGGTTTGACACTGCTGGTACCGGACATCCAGAGAACAGCTGAGATCGTCCATGCTGCCACTACCAGCCTACGGCAAGCCAACCAGGGTACATGGAAATGATGCTTTTAATACTTGGGACATTTATTTTAGTACAGTCTAATTTCAACCTAAGCATAGCTTTGTTATATGTATAAAACCTGTTTAAGTTAGCCTTTATGTTGGACCCTTATTGATTATTACCTCCACAGAGGAAGTTATGCTTTCATTAGCTGGTTGGTCTGTCTGTCAAGATTGCTGAAAACGTTATGATCAGATTTTCCTTAAATTTTTGGGAAAGGCTTGGGTCACAAAAAACAAGTGATTACTTTATTTTTCCCAATCAAAATTTTGTAACTATTCACTTTATATTTTTATTATTTTGATAAATAGATAAAGGTTGAACAAGTTATTGGGAGAAGTGGGGAGTAGCAAGAGGTTTTGAGCTGGGGTTTAGCTTGACTTGGATGTAAGAAAGGGGGTCTTTGAGGAAAATGGGTTAGGAACCACTGATCTAGATTACCATCCTAATCCATGATATTTTTTAAGAATCCCTAACAGCTGTTTGTCTGGTTGCTATGGTGTTTTGAAATGTAATAATTCCACAATATGTACATGTAACTGTATGAGTAACTAGGGTCATGGTCGAGGTGTGCACTCTGAGTGTTTGCAGTAGCCTTTGTTCCGCCCTCATGGTTAAAAACATAAACAAATACACGACTCCATTTAGACTACAAAACATCGCTCACTTCTATTGACTTCAGGTAGGTGATGTTATCTAAGGGTGCTATTAGCCTGTTTCTCCTTAAATAAAAGCTAAAATCCCTTCTGATGTTGTATCTGTGACTCCAGAGATTCATAAATTAATCCAGGTTTCTTGTATTTTATCCCCTCGAGGCTCCGAAATCTTTCCTGAGCTCAATAAAGAAGATAAATAATCCGTTCAAGTTGTATCACAAGATTCAGACTTTGAAGAATTAAAAAGGGCAAAGTAGACATGTCATAACTTGTCCCGGACATGAGGTAATAAGGAGAGAAAGAAGATTCTTCAAGCTAGTCATTAGTCACCTTAAAGAGTCGGCACCATCAATAAAATGTCCGCTGCATGATGAAGTATTCCTCCTTTTGCATTACCTTGTTGCTACACAGTACACAACATTAATTATCCCCCTTACCCTCATTTCTTCAAGCTCCCTTCAGACGACTTTTATGCTCAGCCCACATAAATGGTCGTCTAACTGATCACTTCGGTGGGGCGTTGGCCATTAGATGTAATGAAATTGTGCATGTGAGGTACGGGGATATAGTTAAAGATCAATGACATGTCTCTTAATGTGGAAAAATTCATGATGGGAGGCCTATTGTGGACAGTTGTACGGTGTAGAATTGGCAGCATCAGAGCTTTGACAGACCTATGATCATTTAATTAGTAAAAAGAAGTCTTTGGAAATACATTTTAAGACAAGTCATAATCAAACAGGAGGAGGGAAGTATTGAGTGGAGAGAGGAGAAAATCCTTGGTCATATCAGGACAGACATTATCAACTGCTCCTCTTTTCCCTTGTGCAACTCTTACTCATCGGGGTTGAAATAAAATGGTTTTGTAATGCACTCTGTGACCAAATAAAACAGAAGACCTGGTCTGACTTGGATGTAATTTAGTCCACATGCACACCAGTGACCAGTAAGTAAATGATTTGATTTTCCATGTGCTGGTGTATCTATGGTAGGCACTAGCATGTATAACTGGTGGCATCTTGAGTGGAGCGAGACTGTTATCAGACAGTTGCCTGTGCCTTTGACAGTAATAAAGAATAGTGAGAATAGATTAGCACAAACATTGAACAACATTACCAGCCATTGCTGACAAAAGATGGAATTTGATTGGAGTCCCACTGCTGGGTAAAAGGATGCAGTTGCCAGACATGTGGTGTGTATAGATCACAGTGGCTCAATATCAGAACAAATGGGTACACAAGTGCATTGGGAAGATCTTGTGAACCCAAGACAGATTACACCAAGGGAGGATTTAGCTATTGTCCCCCAGCATTATATTTTTACAGTTATTTAACCAGGCAAATCCCATTGAGATTACAGATCTCTTTTTAAAGGGTGGCGTGGGCCTGAAGGCAACATATTGTACATGTTTTTGGAGTGGGGGGGGTAACCGGAATACCCGAAGAAAACCCACGCAAGCACGAGAAGAACATGCAAACTCCTCACAGAAAGACCCCAGGTGCTAATAACTGAGCTGTCATGCTGCCAATTCTAGATCTTTGATTCTAGGTCTTTGACATCTGCACCTGCCATCAGGAAACAATTTTTGAACTCCTTTCAATACACTTTGTCCTGACATGATGATTATTGTGTGCTCTTATTAGCCCCTTTCATAAGACAGCTCAGTCCGGATCTGATGCGCGTTCTGCCCTCTCACGAGCTTTTAGAAG
>JARVJO010000001.1:41875832-41889900 GCA_031762555.1 Cynodonichthys magdalenae
GAGGATTAAATCTACTGATTTTACCGAGAGAATATTAAAAATTTCACAAAACAGCAAAATTTTAGTTAGTTTAAAAATATTAAACCGCCATAGAATGATTAAAGTAAGTTAATTCAGTTTGTTTAGTTTGGTACGAGGCAGCAGACGTCTGTCTCACAATAATTACGTCGCTCCACTTCAGCCCAGCTGATTTCTGCTCCATGCCTCTTTTGGATCCGTGCTGCTGGTTCATTTATGAATGCATTCTTGTGAGCGGGACCTGCCCGTCTTCACTTGTCTTATGAATGACCCGGGGAGGCTTAAAGGCAGACAGGTCTGTGCGGCGATTAGGCGGATTTGACTAATGAAAGGGGCTACTGTGGCACTGAGGGAAGAGGACAAACTTTGCCAGTGTTTTGCAGAGACACTTGTTTCTTCCAACATCATGATGTGGGGAGTCATAGGCTTTGACTTCAGGTCAACACTGGCACTGGTTTGCAGGACCATGACTGCTCTTTCTATGTTGGTGACACCCTGTGTCCTCCTGTCTTACCCCTCTTGAGACAGCATCCTGGTATAGTTTACCAACAAAACAACACTGATCCTCACACCGTCAAAGTAACCTCTGTCAAACATCAAGTGCTGCTAATTCTGTATGTATACATTAGTCCTTCTATGGCAGTAAAGTCCCCCTATCGAACATGTTTGATCAGCTCAGATATCTGCTCAGACCAAGATCTAATCTGCTGAAGTTATTATGTATGTAAAGATTGGAGATGTTGAAATTAGCTGAGTAAAATGTATTTTCTTGCTCCCACAACTCGAATTGTAAATGCTACAGTAAGATCGACATCTCACAGAACTGAAAATCTTTTCCTCAGTGTTTTATTTTTGTTTTTAAAACTGTAATCTTGTTTTGTTTTTTTTTCCACACAACCCCAGAGAGGAAACTTGTCGAGTCTTCAAAGAAGGTTTGCAGTCGACCAAAGCCGCTGTCCATTCTTCGTTCTTTAGAAGAAAAATATGTAGCTGCCATGAAGAAACTCCAGTTCGGTGAGTTTGCAACTTGATTTTAATAATTTATGACTCTTGGCTTAGAAATTACTAGCTGTTCATTACACCTTGACAAATTAGTGTGTAATATTTGTTTCAGACAATTTTGAAAAAGTGACACCTAAATGCATCATTCCTGTTTAGCCTTCCTGCTTCCAGCATGAAGACTCTTTTTTGTTTGGTTTTTATTTTGTTAATGTCCAAATGACAGATTGCTGAAAGGGACAAAGATCTCTTTTGTTTTGTCTATCACTCTCTGTTCGGTCTTGTCATACTTAATTATGCTGCTTTCCCTGTGTTGGGATTGGTTTTGCAAGCAGCTGGATGTTTGAAGTAATTGTTAGTGACTTGACTGTAAACAGTGCTGTTTCTGTGTGTCGGCAACATAAACACAAACACTCAGAGGTTCTGTTGTAATCTAGAGTTAGTGACTGAAAATATCTGTGGTTTGGTGATATGATAATTTATCAGAATGAAAAAGGCCAGATAGTGTAAATCTACAAGTGTTTTAAGGGTAATATTTGTTCTGAGACATTTTACTAGAAACACCACATAACACAGGCAGTTAAAGAATTAAAGAAAATAAATAAAATCTGTTACTTGTGGCTTTCAACCACATTTTAAAGACTTTGCATTTTCAGTAGGGATGCACCGGTAAGAAAATTTCAGCTGATATCGATATCCGAAATAATTATTGCTGTTATGGCCGATAATCGATATTTACCAATATTACCCAAACACACAAATTTGTATACATATACGCACAAACACACTTGTCTTTTTCGACACCGTAAATAAACGACAAGACTGCTGACATGGCTACTTCAGTTATTCCTGGCTACGCAGCATCATTATCATAATCAAACAAATACCACTCAACCAACCCTTTCCCCTCCAGAAACAGAAACGCAAAGCTAAAAAGTGGGAAATCAATATCAGACTTGAATATCGGCCCAGTTTTACTTATCCGATATGATATCTGATATTCTAAAAAATGACAAAGTAAAAATGACAAAACAAAAGAGATCTTTTTCCCTTTCAGCGATCGGTCATTTGGACATAAACAAAATAACATCAGCTGATACCGATGTTATTGCTGATATATTGTGAATCATTAATATTTCAATATAGATTCTGGTATAGTTTTAAAATAAACTAAGGTGTAAAAAAACTTAAGGGCAAAACATTTTTTCCTTATGTTTCGACTTCAGATACACAATCAACACATTGTTGCCTCCTGCAAGGTATTAAACACAGACTAAACGAACTAATTAAACAGTTTTTTTGTATATTACACCGGTGAGTTTTGTGGCAGATCAGTTCTTTCACTGTGGTGCTCCCGTATTTGTTGCCTATTTGCAAAAGGCTCTGTTAATGGAGAGACATACTCTGTTTTTCTGTTTCAACGGGACAAATTACTGCTACATTAAGAATTTGTCATGTTGGTGTGTTGCTACCTGAAGTAGTTTATTTATATCATCACCTCATTTAACACTAAAATAATCCCAAATCAGTGACTTTGTTCTATCTTTGGCCACACATTTGACCATATATTTCAAGGTGAAACAGAAAATCAGTAGGGTTTGCCTTTTCTGCCTCCAAAATAAAGCAAGACACCTTTGTGAATAAAGCACTAATCATCAGTCTTTGAACTGAGGTTTGCCAATTAAATAGTCTTTTACATGTTACCCTACCCTAATGTGGATGTGCAAAATTAGTTTCCAGTAAACAGTGTTTTATTTTCTGTACAGTCCTTTTGTTTTACTGCAAGATGCTTATTACACCACTCTTTAAATGTATTAAAATTTACATTAATTAATCTGCAACAACTGACACTGTTTCAGCGCCTATAAAATAGAGAAAATATTCCAACCACAGCCTCATTATGACTTTTAGTTGAAGTCCAAAGAGGGCCACTCAGAACCCTGGGGAACACTGGGAACCGAGGCTGTCAGCATGTGCACTAAACATCGGCATTCTGAATCACGTATTCTTGTCTCTTCTCCTCCAGACACCTTTGAAATGGTTTCCGAAGACGAAGAAGGGAAGCTGATGTTTAAGGTCAACTACCACTACATGTCTCAGGTTAAGAACGCCAGCGACACAAACAGTGCTGCCCGATCTCGACGCCTGGCCCAGGAGGCGGTGACCTTGTCCACCTCCCTGCCTCTTTCATCCTCCTCCAGTGTCTTTGTTCGCTGTGATGAGGAGAGGCTGGACATCATGAAAGTAATGCACCCATTTTTAACAGAGCTTAAACCGTGAGCTCATCCATAACACTGTTCTGTTTATAGTAGGCATCTATGTGTCATGTTTCTATCGTGCAATAACTCCACTGACATTTTAATGTTTCTCACCTCAGACTCTGATTAATGACAGTCTCCTCTGCTAAATGTCAAAATCCTCATATGTTATACTAAATTTGGCAGGAAAGCACAGAGAAAGCAGTAGGATGTCTGTTTAAAAAAGAAACATTCATCTATTTATCATCTATAGACTACTTTCACACTACAGAGAATATTGACCCAAATCTGATGTTTTTACCCCATAAGTGATCCATTTCAAAGTTTCTTTTGATGGTCTGAAAGTGACAAATCCATTTTTTCCCTTCCAAATCTGACCCTAGACTTTTTAAGATGTGGTACTAAACGATCATATCTAATGTTTTTCAAAGCAACTGCAGTCTGAACCATTATGTCACATTTTATCAGACTGTTCGAGGTGTTTGGATTGATTCAGATATTTGTATTATCAATAGCAGCATCATTCAGTTTAAAGCTTGGAACTCTTTACGTCTTCAGCTGCAAAACAAAAATCCAGTTGGTTCATCTTTTTAAAATTTTCTATATTTGTCATGTCCTGGATGACGGAACATTTACAGCAACATATAATACTAACAGTGGTTTACCAACGTGTTGGATCATATTGAAACTAGCACGATGGGATCGATACTTAATCATGCAAAACAAAAAGGATTGAACAGAACATATGCGGTAGTCTTAACTGCAGAAATAACTTGTCCCTTGTGATAAATGAAGTTTTCTGATTCTTTTTCCCGCCTTGTGTTGTCAGGTTCTCATCACAGGCCCAGCAGACACTCCTTACGCCAACGGTTGCTTTGAGTTTGATGTGTATTTTCCCCAGGACTATCCCAACTCACCTCCCCTGGTTAATCTGGAGACCACAGGGGGCCACAGTGTGCGCTTCAACCCTAACCTGTACAACGATGGCAAGGTGAGTTTAGAGTTATGAAAATGATCAACTGTTGAAGTTTTTTTTTTTTAGGTTAATTCAAATCAATTAAAATAACTAAATTAATCTTGTGAACTGGATCGATGAGGATCTTCATTGCAAATTAATAAACAAATTATAAAGAATCTCAATTATATATTTTTAAATGGTTACATCTGCCAACAGAAATATGTTATGGTTTGTTTTTAATGAACTTCAGATCTGGTTTCTAAGAAATGGCTAAAGATAGGCCTGTTAAACTGTAAAAGAAACAAGCTGATTTGCAAAAATCTGCCAATTGGGACACAGCAACCTGAAACCAGATGTTTTTGTTTAGCTTGTAGCAGCAACTTTCAGGTGATACTTAGTCTTTTCATATGTTTTCATGTATCAAATAATGTATAATCTAATATGTATAATAATGTGTTTTTTTTGTTTTGTATTTTTGTTTATTTTTACAAAGATGTTTTGTTACTGGTCAGTGGCCTCCATATGTTGCATCTTTAAGCTTTTTCATGACCGTTAGTTGAAGAGATGTTGATCCATCTGTGAATTAGCTGCCAACAGTGACATTTAATTACTAATTCAGACTGGAAAATCAGCCGAAACCCAAGGTTGACTCCTTGCTCATCTGACATCTTAACCAGCTACATAATGAGCACAATAAGAAAACTATCTGTATGCCTCTTCTCATAGAGGTTCTGAATTGTCAGATGGTCTAAAGATCTTACAAATCCTACAGATGTCCAGATATTATTTATAGTGACATTTGGAAACAGGCGTCCCTCGAGGCGTCCTCCTGGCATGTTGGAATATGTCGAGTCTTTCTTTGTTGCCCTGGCTTCCTTCCATGGAGAAGCTGAGGTCAAATTGTTGAAGCACTCTACAGGAGCTGCAGCTCATTAGGCAGCTGCTGACACCCCACATTGGTTTATATAATGGACCCTGACAGCTGCTGTGAAGAAATCCCAGGACTTAACATATTAAAGTCGCATTTAAGAATGAGTGATAGACGAATGTTTGAACTGAGGAAAGAGAATCTTGATAAATGGAAGAAACTTGTAGCTCAAAGCTGATGTGAAAACATTCTGATTAGTAAAAATAAAAAGAGCATCACTTCACTTGAAGTCTAAACAAAAATGTTAGGGATGGGAATTTTCATGCAGAGTTACTATGTGATAATCACCTATAGATTTACAAATGTTTTTCTTTACTCAATCTCCAAACAATTTCTATTCATATGCTTCACTGTACATTTCTTTTGCCTTTAAAGACCCAATAGATCCACGTTTATTTTAGGTATGTGACTCATGGCGTGAGCAAATTGTGACATTTAACCATCATTTATAAAACAGCTCAGTCCGGGACTGATGCATGTTCTGTCCTCCTCTGAGCATTCAGAAAAAACACGAAGGCGGAAGGGCGAGTAAAATGAGCCGCCTCTGATGCGCCCCTGAGCCGTGAGCAGAGGTAGTATCAGAGCCGGGACCGAGCCCGGCAGGCCGACTTCTGATAAAGCAACTGGTGGTTCTGCGCTCAGAAAATGCTAATGAGCTGATGACATCAGTGAGCGACCACAGGATCTACCCAACAAACAGATTTAATATAGAATAGATAGAATATTTAAAATGACCCAGAACAGAACTGTGTAGCTAGTTTAAAAACCACCACAGAATCACTAAAGTAAGTTAATTCAGTTTATGTTTGATACGAGGCAGCAGATGTCTGTCACACACGCTCCACACCTCTTTTAGATCCGCGCTACTGGGTTCATTTATGAACATGTGAGCGAGACCTGGCCACCTTCAGCTGTGATTTTATAAATGACCTGAGGGGGCTTAAAGCCAGGCCGGTCTGTTCAGCGATTTCGCGGATATGACTTATGAAAGAGCCTTAAGAGAGCAGATTTACCATTTATACCACACTTTACCACAGCCCTCCTCCTAATAGGAATTGCTGCTGAGAAACTACCACTGTGGAGTAGAAATGGTACAAAGGAAGTTATCCTGTTATCCTGCCTGATGGGATGTTTGGATTTTGTTCTCTCATGGACCATTGCTTTTATTGGCTTTTTTCTTTAAATATAGTGTACTCATTAAAGAGAAAATGTAAAACAAATATTTGCCAATTATTTTTTGCATTTAAATATTAAAAAAAGCTACACACAAGCAATAAGATCTAGTTCTGTAAGCTGCCTTGAGTTTTTTTCAGCATGACTTTCGCCACAGTGTAATGACTGTGTGAGCCTCAAACATTTCTATTTGTGGTCATGTAGCTCTTACTAAAATTTATCCCATCAGTTTTTTTTCTCTTTTTTTTTTTTTTTTTCTTTAGGTGTGTTTAAGTATTCTGAACACATGGCACGGCCGACCAGAGGAGAAATGGAACCCTCATACCTCCAGCTTCTTACAGGTAAGATGGAGCTCCATCGTGTGTCAGAATGGATCAGCAGGGCTGCCGTCTGAGTCTTTGTGTCACAAGCTGAAGTTCATCATTGGCCTGTCATCACACCACCATGAGCTCTGTATTAATGGGCTTTGTGTTTCCACAGCTGGCATGAAGGATGTTTTTTAAAGCCGAGTTATTATTTTTGTTTTGGTGACAGTCACTGTGTGGGCGTTGAACAAACCGAGCACAAACTGCTCTCCTCTGAGCCTCCAGGTTACGCCTCTTTACACACAACACAACACACAACCTGTTTACATCTTAAAGTCCAGTCAGCTGGCTTAGACACCATCTGTTTTATCATCTCTTCTCTCTATTAAAGGGGACATATCATGCAAAATCCACTGTTTTATCCATTTTGTTGTGTACTAGTCTCTAGGAGTGCAGACATTTTTTATTTAGTCTCTCAGGCGATGCCTAGATATCTTTATATTCTGTTTGGGTCATATTTCTCAACCAGTTTATTTTTGTCTATTTCCTATAATGTTTTCTGAACTATTACATCGCAGTATTTGTGTCCTCATTTGCCTCATTTGCTTTAAGAGTGACGGCCTCATCCGAGTTGATCTGAGACACACTTCAAAAAAAGGGTAAAAGAGGGGCTTGTGAAGTTACAATAAGGAGGAATTCAGACCAAAATATCGCAGTTCCATTTTATTGTATATACCCCAACTGGATGATTTCAATGTGAAAAAGGATGATTTAAAAGCATCATATGTCGTCTTTAATGTGGACAAGATGCATTCCTTGAAACTGTTCTAGTTTCAGTTAATACGTCCATAAAATCTCTTTTTAATATAAATTTCCTAAAACAAATAAAGAAATTTGTCAAGAAACATCCAGATCATTCCACAATTTTCCTCCCTGTTCTGAGAACTTTTCCAGATATTTCCATCGTAGCTTTGTATGCAACAAATAATGTAGAGCATTAAAGGAGTACTTAGTATTCAAAATGCTGCGCACTCACAGACATACTTGAACGCAGCATATTGACACACACCCACACCATTATTTGGTTGTTTGCCATGCACACACTCCCATTAATTTTCAATATGTATATTGATCCAAGTACAAGCAAGCCTGAGTTTGCTTGTACTTGGTTTTTTTTTTTTTTTTTACAATTCCGTTATTTGCAGGGCTGCAGAGTGCATAGAGATGTCTCCACTGATTATCATTCCAGTTAGCGTGCCGTGGATCGATAATGGAAAATAAGTGGGTTGGTAGATTGGAGACTGTGGACGGGGCTGGAATCGAGCAGTCCTCATCGAATGCTTGAGATCAGTTTTGAAATTAGGCGACCCAGTTCAAGTCGAGCACGTGGTGCAACTTGAAGGTTATTGTTGTCCACTTGATGGAGCATTTTGGAGTTCCTCCCTCTCAGTCATGGCCAGGGCCGGCAGGCAGGCCTCCAAGTTCAGCTCCATCATTGTTGGTAATGTAGTGGCTTGGAACAGACAGAGCAATGCAGCAGGACGTCCTTGGTCAAGTCATTTATAGGCTGTTAATAAAGAAAGTTTGAAGAATGTGGCTCCGGGGGCTGAAGTATTCCTCGCCTTTGTCAGAATCTTAAGTGTCCAGCGTTGCCAAGATCATTTCAGAGGTTTGACATTTTGAGGACATCGAGGGGATTTTAGACTAATTCACTGATAAATCAAAACTATACCCAAAGTGGAAATGGTAATTGTATTAGAATGTGCCTTTTATCTCTGTTCCTCCGGAAACCAAATTGTGCTGCTATTTTTGTATTGAGTTCATTGAGATATCTTTTGTTTGGACCGAATATTCTTGTCTCATAATTTAATTTTGCTCTCCCTCTCCTCTCATTTATTATTCTGCTGTAGGTGTTGGTGTCGGTGCAGTCCCTGATCCTAGTGGCTGAGCCGTACTTTAATGAGCCCGGCTACGAGCGCTCCCGCGGCACCCCCAGTGGCACCCAGAGCTCCCGGGAGTATGACGGCAACATCCGACAGGCCACCGTCAAGTGGGCCATGCTGGAGCAGATCCGTAACCCGTCTCCGTGCTTCAAAGAGGTAGGAGTCATGGTTTGACCAAGACATTTTTATCATTCAGGTGCTGTATTATTTAAAGGCAAATCCTGCTCTCGTGTTTACTCTGACGCAGTTTGTGTGACAAACAAAATTATTTGCAGGCATCCATGTACTTCTGAACACTGGAAAACAAAATTAAAAGAAAGATAAAAAAATATCTAAATGTTGCATCCCAGAAATATTTGATCTCAAACCAAAAATGGCAGTACCTCTGTATGTGCTTTTCTCATTTTCAGTTGTTGCTTGCCTATTACCACAAATCCCAGCTGTCATATGTGTTGACATAGTAAAATAAAACACTATGTATCTACAGTGGAAAACAGACATGTGAGCGTGGGCCTTGTAAGTAGGCTCATTGCTCTCCCCAAAAGGACACTGAGCTTTATTCAAACCTTTGTGTTCCTCAGTTGAAGGACACAAGGTTAGAAAACACTGTGTTCTGAGCTTTTAGGGATCCATAAAAGGGTCCCCAAGAATTATTATTTTTTGACTGCTCAGAGCCAGGCAGTGACCTAAGTAATGTAAAGAGGTCTCTAATTCAATGCCACAGGCATCACATAGACCAGTGTCATGGAGACAAATAACCATTTTTTGGCGATTGAGCAGATTCTGCCAGTTAGAACTCCAACCAGTGTGCTTAGGTTTGGGAAAGTTCTCATCATCCTGACAAAGAAAACTCTAAGGTTTGGGCCATTTATCAGTTACCATGCCTGTCTACGTTCTATCAGCTCCCTCTAGTGGAATGAGTGTTGATGTCTTATCCAGACCTGTAGGGCAGTCCTACAGACTGTTGTTGAGATACCTACAACAGGCTCTGGCTCTTTTCCAGTTAAGCTTTCTGTCTAGATGCACTCAAAAATTTAACGGACTCTGATTAGGAGAGTTCTGCATCCTCCAACTTTCCAAACACTTCGAACCAAATTAAACCAGCCCCTACAATGTATATCATTTATTATTTATTTATTTATCATAGCATACATTTGAGATGAAGATTGGCAAATTCGTCTGAGTTTTCTCAAAACCAATGTTGCACTTCTCTTACTAAATTTGTAACAATATTAGGTAAACTGTGTCTTTGTGGAAACCAAAATCATTTTAATAATAATCACTTTCATTAAGCTTCTAAATTGCTTACCCAGATTATTCAGCTCAAAAGCAGTCAGTTCCAAAAAAAAGAAGTCCCAGTTTATTGATTTGGAGCAGTTTTTCTTTTGAAACAAATTGTCTAGTAATTTACCATTCTCTCAAAGCTTGATAACTCCTGTTGAGTTGTTCACTTTGTCTTATACCCTGCTCCTGAAACATACTCTATCCAAGCAGAATATTTATTTATATAGAAGCGAGGAGTCTGCAGAGTTTACTCAATGGGAAGCTGAATGATCTGTGATGCATTAGAAAAACACAGGAAAAGATAAAATCCCATTGAGTTCAAAGCCAATAGGTGAAAGATTGTCATTAAAATTTATACTCTACAGACTCAACAGTCTGTTATTTCACAGACATCAGATATTACACAAGTAACTACTTGATTTACCAAATGAAAAGAATATCACCCCCCACCCCTGTTATAAATATTTGTCAAGGAATGTAGCAGATCAGGATGTTTTTAGTCACCATCAAGTCTTAAATTTGAATTAAAATGCTGTGATGGATACAGTTCTTTTCATGGAACTTATCCAGGTGTTTCTGTTTATTGTTGGAAACCTTGCAATGCTCAGATTAAAGCAAAAGAAATGAGTCCATGACATCATTCAGCAACTCTGTGAAATAGACCATTGGACCGAAAGATATCAAGGGGACATACTCACACTTGGCAACACTACCCAACTGAGAAATTGCACACACAGAATTTAATTTAGGCTCGATGAGGTTCCCCTCTGTTCTTTTCACACCACTGGCCTTTTAGCACCTTTAATCCTCAGCTGAGACAAACACTGACAGAGAGAAAACTGGAAAACAAACTATTAACGCTTCTCAGTTCATAGCTGCTTTATTCATAGTTTTTGTTGTGTTCTGCACGTTGAGTTTCTAGCTCATTTTCTGTTAATACATTTATTTTTTAAACGTTTGTGATTAGTATTTACATAAATGACAAAAATTTGTTTTAAACCTGTCTCCTTTGTTTAATATACAGACCCGTTCACCTTATTTAGATGAGTGTAAATTGCTAAAATTTGTCTCTAAATATAATAGCCTCCAACATCAATTTAAGAAATACTGCAGTGCTGTTGTTTGCTCCAGTAAGCATCTCGTTGAAGAATAGAACGAATAAACTGGTGATTAACTTAGCTCTGTGCCTTTTTCACACTAATCTGTCCCTTGATTCAGTTCCTCCACCTGCTTTAGTTCAACTCTGAAACAAAGACAAATGAAGAAAACTGAAACTGAATTTAAAATTAAAGAAATAGAACTGAGATTTATGACAATAGCAATGACCCAGAAAACATGATTTTTTGGTGGTGTTGTTAGCTGCTACTCAAAGTGGGGGGAAAAAAATTAAACCCCAGCTTCAAGACTGTTTTGTTTTTTTAGTTTATTTCTCCATCAATGCAAACTGCACATCACAAGATTACATTTTAGCTCTTTTTAAAGAGAACTAAAGAACAGAGTTTTGAACCTAGAAAGCCATTCATCTTTTACACTGAACCTTACTGCGTAGAGCACAACAATCTGTCAATCTAAACATCAGCCCCCTGTTTCCTGAAATGGTGTGCATGGCTTATTGAACATACAGCATTTTGACTGACATTTGCTGTTTTTAAGTGCAGAAGAAAAATCTGCGTCAGCTGAGCTTGGTTCCTGATGAAGCTCTGTTCATACTTCCCAAGACAGATTCTGTCAAGTCTCTCATTTGCCTAAGCATATCCTGTCACTCCTCATGACGCAGTGTACAACACTTGTGACATATAAATTTGTCAGTTTTATGAAACATCCTCACAATGATCCACCGGCATGGCTGAGTTTGGATAACTGCCAAGTTTTCTTTGTTTGCTTTTAACTGGTACATTTTATATGTGCTGCAGATGTTAAGAGCCTGTCATCAGGGACGACTGAAAATCAATAAAGTTGCTAAGTTTTAGTTGCAAGATGCCCGCGATATGAAGCAGTTGTTTTTGCTTGGCTTAGCTTTATCAGAAGCCTCCATATCAACTTTGGCCGTTCTGTTTTCTTGATGGAAAAGCAGACTCTTTGTTTGCAACAGCCTCTCTGCTCTCTAACTACTTGTCTTTATCCATCATCCTGGCCTCATTTTGAGCACTGCTGCTTTCTATCAGAGCACGTCTTTAAAGCTGTGAAGGTCATGAGAGCACTGAAGGGGATCCAGCGCTGGTGCAGGCGTCTGCTTGGTGACTGAAGTGGGACAAAACAGAAACAAAAGATCACAGAACCAGAACAAGATAGGTTCTGAACATTTAAGTCGACACTGACTGGAACAGCAAGAAAATAGTTTTTAAAGTATGACAGAGTAACAAGGATCACTCAAAAATATAGAAAATGCAACAGTTTTTTTGTGGTTTCCTATTTTAAGATTAAAGTCAAAATATTGAGAATAAAGTCTTAATAGTATTTCAAGAATAAGCCAAAGGAAGTAAACTCAATTTTTTAAGAACACAATTGTGTTTGCTCTGTTTTATTATTTTTGTAGCGGAGAGTTTTAGGTTGTACTTTTGCTGGGTAAACTACAAAATGGAAACACAGCTTTTGCTTGAACCTGTTAGAGGTGCAGTTTATTACTGCTGCAGCAGCGTCAATCAGAACGACAAAAGGCACAAAACTTCATTCAAGAGTCTCAAGCGCACACATATACTGTTGACCTCAAAATACTCCAAAATCTGAAGCTTAAAAATAACTTGATGTTCTCTAGTGTAACTCATACCAAAGCCTAAACTACCAGAAATAGATTACACTGTATAAGCCAAAAAAGAAAAGTCCTGATTAAAATCTATGTGAGTAGAAAATCACAAGGCATATGACAGTTGTAGGTCTTTGCACCAATATTGTTTTGGTTTTTGATTCATTTTCCTAATCACAAAACAATTTTTTTTTTTTCTTTTTCTGAGTGACCCTGAAATGCCGTCATATTAAAGCCTTTGGCCTCCATTGGCAGCATTTGTTTCTGCTGGCTCACTCTTCAATTTTATGAATCATATAAAACTTGTACATGTCGCACTGTGTAAGCTTAATATTATCAAATGTTAATAGTAACTTGTGTCAAACTGTGATAAATTTAATAGATGTCAGAGGGTATGATTTTTTTAATTAATTTTTTTCCGCTGCTGAATCATGTATGTCTGGAAGATCTGACAGAAATATCAGTCCAACAATAAATTTAACGACTCTTATTATAAAATTTAGGCTTTAATTTAATCTAACCTAGTTTCAAACTGTTGCTAAGTCTGTCGCACTCAACGAACACGATCTGCTGATTCTTACAATTGTTTCACTAGAAACGATTTTGTCTACAGTGGCTGAAAATCACATCAACATTCTGTTGGTCAGAGCATGCTACTTATCTTTTATACACCTTACATCCCAGCAAGTTTCATTATTTTGGTTCATAGTTTTAAAAAGTTGTCTTTAGTGGAAATAATTAGGTTTAAGTGAAGATAATGGTTTGAAATAATCACATAAAACCCACATCACTTTCCCCTGCCAAGCAAGCAGGACAAATGACAAAACCTGCAAAAAAGAGCCAAACCTTAATCCATCAAAATTCTATAGCAAAAACAGCCAAAATGCATTTAAAACTGAACCTAAGCCATGATCTTCCCATTGTGTGTTGCTCATCTTTACATCACCTGTGAGGCGAGACATGTTTAACAAGCTCAACGTCATCTCAGGCAAAACGCTCTCAGCACTGTCCTCCTTTTTACTATGCGAGGTCAGTGTCCTCGATTAAAACATTTACTCATCACAGTAAAAAAAAAGAAAAACGAACTAGGTGTGTGTGTGACGGATCATACAACACAGGTGGCATTGGAGGTTGAATCCACTTCCATATATTCTTGTGCTGACGTCCGGAGGCCGAGCCAATGTGGATTAGGAGCTGCACTCTGTGAACCCTCCACCGCTCTGCCTCAGACACTTGTTTATTAGTGATAACAGGTTTAAAACCCTGAAATAGCTAACAAATTCTAGTCCCATTCACTGAAAATAGAATTGCATTCCAAACTGTTTTTAGCACAATACATAAACCTGGTTTTGATACCAAATATACTGAGGAATATAAGTAATGAATGAATGAATGAATGAATGAATGAATGAATGAATGAATGAATTAAATTTATTTCAGACAATTAACAATTTTAAAT
>JARVJO010000001.1:41890000-41901009 GCA_031762555.1 Cynodonichthys magdalenae
ATATTAAAGTCCCCACAGATGAAAAAGGCCTTCTGAGATGTAACCGTGTATGTTTGCTCAAACCATTCTCTAAATATGTTTGCTCAAACCATTCTCTAAATAATAATCATAAATGTAATAAGTAATCATAAATGAAAAATGAATTTGAATGGTTTTTGTTTCCATCTGTATGATAGATGTGATAAAGTCAGTACGCAATAACCCATTTTTGTAAAAAAATGAGTTGACACATTTTCAGTGTTTGTTGCTGGTTATACTGATGCTGCTGCAGTTCTCCTCCTGAATAGTAAGGGTAGCTAATGAGAAAATATTATTAAACAACAGGAACTGAGACCAAAAAAAGACTTGTTCATTTAGACCTGGTCTCAACACTTGCTCTCCCACCTTTTGTGTAACTCAAATGCGCGTTCCCGCTAAAGGGTTCAAGTGTGTAATGTGTCAGAGGTCTTGCGCCCTTGATCCACACTTTGACTAAGCCCGCATCTAAGCAGACAAAGTGTATTACCAACAATTCATTGCTGCATGTGACGTTTTGAATTAAAAGGCAGAAATATGGCAATGTCCACCGAGTCGAATGGTGGCAGTAACGCATTTAAATTAGTCTGCTAAACGCCAATAAAATCAAAAGAAGAATGTCTATCGAGCAAGCTGACGAGGGTCTTTAGTATAAGCCTCCTTTGGTTTATTTGCTTTCTTCAAAAAAAACAATTGCTTGTTGTAGTTGTACTGGTAAAAATGCCAAAACGGCAACCAGTCCTGGCATTTTGGATGACAGCTTTACGATGTAGATGACTTAACGAGTACTGTCCTAATTCTCCAATTTTTTCATGCTTGTAACCTGCACACTTGAACCCGTATGTCCACTTCGACTGAGTACACGCTTCATAGAGGGGTGTAGGGTGTAGTGCGAGTATTGGGACCGGGCCTAAAACACAAGATAAAAACTGAACTGTTTATCTTCAGCTATTATTACAATGTGAGGAGTTTGACATCATCCCTTCAAAACATTCTGAATTCTCAATGTGGTTACAAATTTCTGGTATTTGTATGTAAACCTTATCAAAGCAATACTATGTTGTTGTACCAACTAGACAACAGCAACTTGAGATTAGAATCTCAAGTTGCTGTTGTTGTCTGAATCAGAGGTTTTTTTATTGACTTGTCTTATTTTTGATTTATATTAACTTCAACTGGAGAAAGTTCAGAGAACTGGTATTCCAACCCTTCTCAAACAACAGTAGGTGAACAGAAAACCAAGAATAAAGACGAGTTTTGCCATCTGTGTGAATCGGTCTAGTCTTTGACCTCCTCTGCTCTTCTGCCTCACACAGTTGCCCTGTGGAAAAATAAGTGGATTAGCTCAAAGGTCACAGGACGGCAGCTTTCCATCAGAGGAACTCCTCTCTGACCGCACATGAGCCAAACGTGCTTTTCTTTGTGCACCAGTGTGTGTGAGAACATATTAAACATGTTTCCTGAAAGGTCATAGACGACTCTGTAATGCCCCGTCTGGCTCACACTCAGACTCTTTGCGTTCAGAGTTTCTGTTCACACCGTGATCGATGGCCGTGCCCAGATTCAAAAAGTCAAACCGCTGCCGGTCGATTCCACGTGGAGCCTCAGAGGAAACGGCACCAGCACAGATCTGATCCTAACTGCCCATCAGCCATGTGCGACTCTGAAGTTTCCTCATCATGTTTTGACCCCTTTTCACAGCTCAAACAAAGCTCAATCAGCAGCCCGTCTCACTGTTTACTACACGTGACCTTGGAGTGTCCCCCCCTGAGATGAAGACACCCCACCTCGGTGGGTGTGACCAAATCTGTCAGGAGTGGGTGGACGAATTGAGGAATAAAAACGGAGCGAGCAAAAGAAGATACATAAGGGAGGAGAAAGATTAAAGCAGAGCTTAACCCCTCTGTCTCTGCTCTTTGCTTCTCTTCTCTGCAGCCACCGTAATAACTAATCGCCTCCCACCATCAGAACAGCAGCTACGGCCCGATTCTCTGAGCGCTCGCTGCATACTAATGGCTCAGCCCTGGCGACTGTTGCTAGGATGTGGACTGAAGGGGCAGGAGAGCGAGAGACTTGAGTTTAGTTGATTGACATCATCCATCGAACGGAGTGTCGCATCTATGATGTCAGAGTGACCTAAACACCCCAGAGAATAAACACTCCTCCTACTTATAGAAAGAGGACTTCACACACGGTTCATAAAGCGTTCTGCTGCTTGTCTCAACCTTTTGCTCTGACATTTTTCAACTTCGTTCAACAACCTGCAACATGCACTTGGCAGGTTTTTTAAGATTTGCTCTTCACAATATTAATTCGTAATAATAACGTCTGCCTCAAATATTTTTTCCCACCATCTGCCCACATATTGGAAATAATCTCTGTGTTCTAGTGATGCTCTGTAGGTGCAATGAATCAATAAGACTGATTAAATATGTGAGCCTGCTTTGTTACTCAGTGATCATAAGTATTTATATATACAGCATATAAACCTTCCTAAAGGGTTGTTTTATAAACTAAATGGGTTTAAACCTTCAAACTTGGAAAACGTTTTGATGCAGTGATTTTTCGACCCAAAACTGACAAATCCAGCTCTGTCTTTTAGCTGTGGTCTTCTGGTCACTGTATGTTTGTGACTTTAAAATGCATTCATTTGTTCACATGTTCTTGTCTTGTCATCAATATGCAATAATGTTTCAAACAGTACAAAAAAATCTAGTTTAAAATAATGTAAACAGACGTTATACCCCATATAAAGTTAAGTTCAGACACTATCCAGCAGGCTTCTCTTTTGAGAAGGGAGTCCTGAAGTCTCAGTGGGTTCACACAAGATCTGGTCCCAGACAATTTAAAATCTTGAACCTGGTCTGAAGCATCTTCAACAATGTTTTCAGCCTCAAGTGTAGGGCTGAAGTGATTTCACCAAATAACACAATTACAAAAGACTCCAAGGTAAAAATTGTTGGTTTGTTGCTTCATTTTATCGACATGAACACTTACAGCTCAGTAAAAAACAGTTTTTTTATGAACAGTTCTTACCGTCTGACAGCAATGCTTACACTGCATTATCCAAGCATGGGAAAGGGAGAAACCTAAAGAGAATAGACCAAAAAGGTTTAAAGTCTGGAAACAAAAAACAAAAGAAAATAAATCAACAACTTTGTAGAGATGCTCTGAGTGAATCAAAGTAAAATGCAGCATCATAAATAATCCCACACAAACAGGAGTGAAGAGTTAGAAAAATGTCAAAGTTGCATGAATGTATACGCAGCAGTTCTGTACGAGCGTCTTTACTTATGGATTTATAACAAGACTTCTACTTGTCCAGGATAGAAAATTTGCAGTATTTCAGCTGTGATGAGTTGAATTCCTTCCAGAGTGATTCAGTATAAAAAAAGACATTTTCAGAGAAACAGACAATAAGTTTTGTTTTCATGTCAAACTGTTTCAGATAATTCTCCCGTTCATAACAGTCGCAGACTTTATCAGCTTATAAAAATAAAATAAATGCTGTATCAGATACTCTTCTTGAAATTTTGACATATCCCTGAAAAGAACTAAAATCCAGGTGTTTTAAGGCTTTTTCGTACAAACAAAAAAGAATTTCAAGAGAAATGTTTGTAAATGTGAATGAACTCTTGTGTGTTCGCAGGTGATCCATAAACATTTCTACCTGAAGCGAGTAGAGATCATGACTCAGTGTGAGGACTGGATCGCCGACATCCAGCAGTACAGCAGCGACAAGAGGGTGGGCCGCACCATGTCCCACCATGCCGCTGCGCTGAAGGTAATTTCATTTAGTCAGTGAAGCACAGCGGTCTGAATTACAAAGTGAGGAGGCTTTGAGTTGAATCCAGCTACAATTTGATCAAACACCAGGTTTGTTCAGCTCTGAAGCTACGTGTCAGATCAATCATTCAACACTCGTTGCTTGGTGTCTCTGCTTTTTTGGACCACAAAACAAGAACCGGGTCACACTCTGATTTGGTTCTGATCGAGAAGCTCTCGTGTAAAATAATACCCCAAACATTACAATTCCTGTCACTGATATGTTGTTTAATGCAGCTGTGGATAAAGGATTTAAATCTCTGTTCTACAGTAAAAAAGTTTCATTTTTACAGAAAAGGTGTGAAAAGGTTCGTCTCAATTTTTAAATCACAGATTCATCAAGATGTTCTCAGGACATCCAGACTCAACCAGTGGGCTCACATCAGAAGTTATAAAACTCTATCAAACCTAATTGAAGTCTGTCAAAGCAGATTTTGCTTTGATAGATCAAAGTGTTGGTTTAATTAAATCAACGCTGTGCTCCTGTATCCATGCTGTTTGGCCTCACAGTGGGAGCTGACAGGCAGCAGATCACCTCCTTCCCTCATGTCCCACTAATAAACAGTGACTGGCTGCAGGGGACACCCCCAGCTGACTGAAGCATCACCCTCGCTCCCTCTGCCTGTAAATCAACACAGTGAATCCCCTCAGTAAATAACAAGCTGCACTCGTCTCAGACCCGAGTCCCAGCAGCTGCAGCCCTCGTATGTTTCTGCTCTTTCTGTGGTTCCTCAGTCTGAAATGTGCCTGCGGAGATTTATTTGCATCTACAGCAACTTTTATGGTCTAAGGGCCAGAAGTGGAATCCTTTGCAATCCTTTGGTCTGAATTCCTCCTTATTGTAACTCCACAAGCCCCTTTTTCACCCCTTTTCTGAGGTGTGTCGCCGATCAACTCGTATTGAGTCTGCCTCTTTAAATCCAAATGAGACACTTCACACCCCACCCCCCTCCAGTATTATGCAGAATCAACCTTTTTGAGCTTTACATCATGTTATAATGTCATTCCCTCATCAAAAACATACCCAGAGTGTTGCTTTGACTCATTCATTCATTTATTCAGCACTGTCCTTATAAACATTAATAATGTAATAATTAATAATTCATTCATGTTTGAGAAATCATTGAATCTCCTGTGGCCATGTGAAGCTGCCTAAACACTTGTTGGTACAAAGCACCGCCTCTTTACACAAGCTCCTCCCTGGAGAAGATCATATTTATGATTTTATTTTGTTTAACCTGACATTGAGATCACATCTCTTTTCAAGGACGGCATGGTCCTGAAAGAAGTCTAGACATGCATGATTTTTGACTGTGGGCGAAAACCGGAGTCCCCAGAAAACACAAATACGAGGAGATCATGTGACTCCACATAGACGGACCCCAGGGCCAACCTGGAGCTTGTTTCCTGAACCTTCTTGCTGTAAGGCAGCAGTGCTAACCACAAAGGCACCGTGACGCCCATATCCTGATATAAAACCCCAGAACGTATCTTAAACAAGCAGTTTGACAAAACTTGTCGGGAACGAGCTGAGATTAAGTGTGAAGTTTTTGCTGTGATGGCATCTAAGAACCTGTCGTGTGTTTCTTCTTACCCGGCAGAGACACACAGCTCAGCTCAGAGAGGAGCTCCTGAAGCTGCCCTGCCCCGACGGCCTGGAGCCTGACGCCGACGAGTTCTCCGAGAAGAGCGCCACCCTCCTCCTCAAAGACACGCCGGGTCAGGACACAGAGAAGCCCGGCGGCAGTCAGGACAGCCACTGCAATGAGGGCCAACTATGAGACTCAACCCTCCTCCCCACCACCATCCTCTTTATGATTCTTTAAAGACTTGATGGCTTCTGAGCCTCAACTTTGTCAATATTTGTATGTAAAGATCTAATTGCAGATTAGCTGGAAACACGGGGACTCCAGAAGCTGACGAGGCGTCCCTGAACAATGCTTTGCCCTTATTAAAGAGTCAACAACATCTTTTATTTACCTTTAAAAGACTATAAACATTTTTGTGCTCCCCCCCCCCCTCCCAATTGTGAAATAACCACTGATTGGTATGATATTAAACTTGTTTATGTATACATAATGGCAGAGGACAAAGACAGATTATATAAGGGAAACTACCTTTAGAGAAGAATGTTTACTGAATGTTTTTTTAATTTTTTCTTTTGGACTGTTAGCTCAAACAGTTGTAACCAACCAAGGACATATTGCTATTTCTTTATGCATATTATTTAAAAAAAAAACAAAAAGAAATCACAGGTAACTCAATCTAAGATAACCCTGCCCCACACCCCGGTTATCCCTGGCTGTGTTTGATTTTTCTCAGATCATATCCACTTGAATAATGGTTGCAATGGACATTTTAAATGCTATGTTATCCCTTTCATAGGCTTCAAATTAAAAGGCTTTGCCATGCTCTTGATAAACACTTGTCGCTTCTCAGAACTTCTCCCTGACTGATTTTTACAGACGTGACTGAAGATGACAGGGTTTGGTGTCCGAGTCATGTGGGAAATGAACTTTAAAAGGTGTGTGTGTGTGTGTGTGTGTTTTCTGTGCGTGTGCAACAATCGGCAGTGACGTCCAGGAGCTGTGATGTGCCTTTAAACTGCATCAAACACTCCCAACAGAAGACCTTTAATCATGTCTCTATTTTTTTTTTCTTTTAATTTTATTAGATACCTACTTAGTCTGACAAGAGATAAAACTGCTTTGATTTTTTTATTTTCATTCTGTTGCATCTTCAGTGAACACAAAAAGCACTTTCTCCTTTACTCACTCCTCAAACAGTCACGTTTGCAAGGATATTAAATGGAGCCTGAACCTACGGACTGACTGTGCAGATGCTTCTTTCAGCGTTTAATGGGACGTCTGTTGCCTCAAAGGAGGGAACCAAGGAGCTGATCTGGAATCACGCTGCCACAATGAAGACTTGTTCCTCTATTAAAGGAGTATTCCACTCAGAAGTGTGGTTCTGTAGAAAGTTATGTTCTGAACTATTAAAAGGAAGCTCTTTGAACAACCTCGGTTTGGAAAAATGGTTTAATTGTAACAAAGTTGATTACTGTTGTTGTCTAGGCAACATTGATCTAAAAAATATTTCTAAGCATTTTGTAAGGACATCATTTTTATGTCAATTTACAAAAACAGCTATTGCATAAAATACTGTAGTAGTTTGGAAGCACAAATAGCCACAACATCAACAAAGTAACACTTCCAGAGCAGCTTGGAGCCACGTCTATGTGACAAATTGTCCTGAAATCGTCATTGCAGGTGTATCGGTTTAGTTTTTGTTACAAAGTGCAAAATGTGAGAGAACTGAGGATATTTGTGATTGGAGACGGAAAAATGACGGCAAACAATTTGTGACTAAATTGACAAAAACTTCATGCAATTTTCAGCAATAATGAGCAATTCTTGCAATTTGTTAGTTATGTACCAAACTTTCTATGTACAGCAGTTATGTACTGAAGTACCATTTCCAAATGACTTGTTTGCTCAACTTTAAAAATTTGTTAAAAAAGGTTTTAACAGAACATAAGAAATAAAAGAAATGAACATCAAAAAAAAAAGTTTCAAAGAGAAAGTTTTATATTCATGGGCAATTATATTTCATTGACTGCAAGTCATTGGGTCAGGCATGTTTTGAAAATGGACCTAAATGTAATGCAGTATGTACAATATGATACCACCATGGGGCCAAGGATGGAGTCTTGAGGAACACCACATGTAACTGAAGCTGATATCAGAATACTTTATTGATCCGTGAGGGGAATGACATTTATTACAGCTGCAACTGTTTAGGTAAAAAAAATCATTTAAGCACAGTAGAATAAAATTAAGTGTAAACGTGCAGAAAAACAAAAACACTCTTGTGGAAATATAAAAAGTATAAAACAAAATAGAAATATAAACAAAAATATAACCAGTTATGCTGTAATATAAGCTGGTATACTGTATAATAAACTGAGAACTTCTGTCAAGCCATTGCAGATCCTTTAATGATGTAACAATGCATTGATCTTTTTAGATTTAGACCATTTTCTTCATTGTATAACTTCAAAGATGTTATGGAGTTACCCAAATGTGAGCAAATGTTGGTGGAAAGCTTTACAATCTAACCAGTATTATGAAGTGATCACCTGAAATGTTTCTCCAACAATGAACTTAACTTCCCAGATGTGTTGCTAGGCTGACCATTCGTACTCCTCATACCTCTAACCATTTCAGAGTTTGCTTTCAGCTCTAAATAAATCCAGAAACATTACTTTTGTTCTGGGTCCCACAAAGATGGACTTAAAATGCAACATTTTAACAGATTTGTATTGCCTCTCAAGTGTACAGCCGTTGTGTATTATTATTATTTTTTTTTTTCAAAGGGTTATTGTGAAAGTTTGTTCTTTCTTGAGCACTTAAATGAATTAATGCAGACTTTTGCCCGACTAAACAGATGAATTACGATGTGGGCAACTGGGTTTCTGCAATTGATCTAATCTTGATCTTCTGATGGTCTTCATGAATGCCAGTTTCTTTTCAGGATTGACAGTTGTTTCTTGTTTGTTTGTTTTTTTGTTAACCCATATTTTATTCACAGTGGAACAAACTACTGAACATAACATTTTGAACAAAAAAAAATGCACAACTAGTATGACAAAAAATAAATGAATAATTTGGAATTTGATGGCATCATCACGTTTCAAATAAGTGTGACCAGGAGTATTGAGAGGGTGTAAAAGTTAGTGGTACTAACAACAACTTTTGCAACAATTCCTTAGGCATGTTCTCACAATCCATCCATGTATGTGTACTAAAAACCCAGTTTAGCTGGCTATGTTGAGCTGAAAGTCAGAGTTTTTTTTTTATTAGGATGCCCTCAGCCAGTTGAAGGTCGTATAAGTTAAAGCTATATAGTTCATGTTTGCGTAAACTCTGTATAACAAAAAGTATGTTAATTACAACATGTTTTCGGTCAAAACAAGCAAATTACGCTGTAAACAGCTTTTATGCGACATAATATTCGGCGCATAATTATGACGTCCCGCAGCGTTTAATCAACGTTAGAAAGCTGGCTACCTTTGCCGTGGCGTCCTCTCTGTAGTAAACACTACGGAGTGAACATTCCGAATTGCGTTCTTCTCCGTCGCTTCATCGCGTTGCCCCACAATGCAACGCGCGTGTGTCATGGCTGCTCACTGATACCTCTTTGACCACATGGATAGATTAAAAACATTTTCTGTGGGATTGTAAAGCAGTAACTCGTTCTATAGGTGAGCGCTCGTTAAATCGGAACCGTCCTGCTCGCTGGTCCAGTGTTCGGCCGTCATGCCGCTCGGTGTGGAGATCCCAGTTCTCAGAGGCTTCCTGACAGCCGGGGAGGCTGCGGAGTGGAAGCAGAACATCGCGGATCTGGCAGGTGAGACTCGGAGGATTTGTTTTCCTTATTATTTTCGTGTTTTACTCTGGTTCTGCGTGTTTCTCAGCTCTGCATTGAGCGGAGAGGTTTGCTTTAAGAGTAAAACGTTTTCATTTTAAACGCAGCAGACTGAATCTATAGTTTCATTTACTGCACCGCTTTGGACCTTTAAATGTAACGGAAGAAATCTGTGGGCATGGTACGCGACGATACGAACCACTCAGTGCGTAAAGATGCCAGACTCCGTTGAAAACTTGTTAAATTGTTAGTTTAGGTTCGGTAGTACATTTATAACGAAGTAATACTGTAGCGGTTCGAAATATTATGAGTTGCTTTATATATTCGGCTGACATTGTTTGGTTACAAAATGGGTCGCGTTTGAACAAAACCCGGTTTAACAGAGGAAGCTGAGCAGAATTGTATGGAGTTCTCACACCTTTACCGCTGTGTGCAGGTCCGGGTCTGCCACCGGAGAAACACTAGAACCGACACCGAAACACACATAATATTGCAGGTGGAATTTTTACACCAGTTTTTGTGTAATATAATAAACGGTGCCGAAAATAAATAAATTCATGTCACTGTAAGTCCTGGTTGTTGGATCTCGGTTCGGTCCGGGTCCAGATTAAGACGGATCCGTTTCATTATAATTAATCTTTTAGAAACTGCTTCTCTTGCTGTCAGAATGTATGTCATTTTTTAAAAAACCCAAATAGAAGTTGTATCCATGTTTAATTCTGATGCTACAAATCTATCCATACTTGGACCAGTTCCTGAGTTTTGTGATTAAAGAGACATTCAAGCCATTTTGAAGTGTTGCTCAATGTAAAAGTTATGAACAAACAACAACTGCTGTTGATTATTCTGAGCAGCCTTATTATGAAGACAGATGAGCTAATGGCTTATTAGAACACAGCCAAGACCAAAATAAATTGCTCCTACGAATGACTCAAATTTTCAAGAAAATGTGCGCTTTTTTTTTGAAGCCTCACAGAAACCTGACAGAGTGAACGGAGAGCTCTGCAGATATGTTTTGTGCAGCAACAACCAACAGCTTTTCCTCCTCCTAGTGGAAACACGTACAGAACATGCATGTAGCGTGGCTCTTGTCAACATCATTTTCCCTTTATCTTCGTTGAAGCTGAAGTTGTTATAAACATTGGCTTGCCATTCAAAAGGTGCCATTTGTTTGAGTCTCTGTCGTCTTCACACCATATATGATCCAATCTTTAGATTTCCACTTTTTGAGCACGTTATACATTAACTGATATTGACACTATAACTCTTTTTACTACATGCACTATAACCTTTAACTTAGCATTACATGGTTACTTACAAAGAGATATGTGGAGATATTATTCTCAAGACTAAACAGCAGCAGCTAGCTGTAGCACTTCCAGTGCAGCTTGAGGTTAGATTTGACAGGAACCTTATACGTTTTTGCCAGAATAACCATATTTAATTCACATTAAAGGTGGTGTAAAGGTTTTAATAACTGCATTTACATGCACTGCAGTAATTTTTAAAAATTGTCTTGTTTTATGATGGTTGTGATCGACTTTGTAACTGGGTCTGCTTGAACAAGAACAAGAATGAAACAAAATCTCAGAACAATATTCAATCTGAAATGTGACTCATGCAGGCAAAAAATTTAAATTATTTTCATATAATACATCTCAAAAAGGAGGATTAATCTACAGATTTTACTGAGAGAATATTAAAAATGACACAAAACAGCAACTTTTTAGTTAGTTTAAAAA
>JARVJO010000001.1:41912549-41931199 GCA_031762555.1 Cynodonichthys magdalenae
CTTGGAGGAGAGACGAAACGTTTCATTAAAGAAGAACCTGTCCAGAGGACCTACTTATTTTTTCCTTTTGAATTTTTACCTGGATTACTGAGATGCATCAGGACATTGTTTATAATCTTTCCACAGAACCCCACTTATAGAGATCTGACTTTTGGCTTTAAAGGCTTGCAGGATAAAAACATTAAATTGTGTCTTGCTGACATAACTATTGTTGTAATGTAAATTGTTTATTAGTCTTTCTGAACAAATAAAAATTGCTGTCAATGGTTTTATCTGTGAAGTCATGATCTCGTCTTCATTTATGTTTGAGACGTTCACTCCAGCAGCACAGAGATGCTGTGTTAGATATTTGTCCCTTGTATAAGGGTTGGAGTACACCAATAATGAGTGAAATATAAAAGTTCTGAGAAAAGGTCAGTTATTTTGCAGCAATACTTCAGAGAACATTTTTACAGATGTATTATGTTTACAAAAAGCTGAAATGACTCATCAGGCTTGTCGTTGCCAAGAACATCCACATTATTGAAATATACAGAAAATATTCTTAACTTGGCTAAATATTTTCCTGAAATATTTGTACACTTTTGTTTTGTAGTCAACAGGTTTTTCTAAGTATAAAATTTTTCAGCACACAATGTTTTAATTATAAGTTTAAAATAAAATAAGTCTTGGAACAAAATAGTTTGTAACATTTCTGTTGTTTTGGTTTTTAGGTCACAAACTGATGGTGGGTATAAAATAGGCTTCTACATCGTCGTTTATCAAAAGTGCACACTGGGAGACCATGAACTAAATTTGTTGTTATTTTATCTCTATTTTTCTCACCAATAATTCAGTCTGCATGTGGACGAGAAGTTGAAATGCAGCTGAAAATCAGTTTTTAAAAACTATCCAGAGTAGTGTGGGCGAGGCCTCAGTAGCCGGAGCAGGTTCCAGAGTTTCAGTGCAGTCATGGCTTTTCTTTTGTAAACAGAAAAAAAGTGATAGTCAAATCTAAAAGTCATCCCCTATGGCTAAAACGTACAGATATGCACATCAGTCAACACACTGCATACTGCTCATTCTTAGACCAACAAAATCAACACTTAGGGATGACTGAGTGGAATCATTATCGAAGATAGAAACATAAAGTCATCCTGTGTTTAATAGGGGTGTAATCTATATCGATACATCGATTTGAATGGGTAATGATTCACTTATATCGAGGCAAAATGAAAATATCCATCTATATCCTTGTCATATTCTCGATGTGAATCAATATCATATGCCCATTTAACACAGTCATTGTGTTTGATGGGCATATGATATCACATTATATCAATTACAAACTTGTGAATAAAACTGAATCGAAATCATATCGTGACGGACTTTGTGATATCGAGAAATATTGAATCGTCATCCAAACATATCGATGTAATATCGTATTACAAGCTGGTGATTTACACCCCTAGTGTTTAAAACCTCCCCACGGTTTTCTGGATTCCTCCCTGATGAATTCTGTCACGTCTCTGTGTGGATCGTTTTATACTTCGACTGAAGAATTGTCATCCTTTTGCTAAAAATGCCACAGGCCTTTTTCTCATTTCCAGTTCTGTTCTTTCAGAGACGGGCTCTCTGCTGCAGTCCTTACTGGAGGGGAACTTCGAGGCAGTTTTGCTGAGCCCACAGGTCTTGGATCTGCTCGCCGGAGATGGCAGCTGCAGTGAGGAGGAAGATGTTGAGTCGTACCTGGAGAGACGGCTGCTCCTGTATCTGACTGATGGTTCCAACGACACCCGGACCAACAGGTAATACAGCAGGAAAGCAACTTTTATACAGGACAGTTTTAGATGAACTCGCATGTCTTGTTCTTCATGGTTTAGACACATTACTGCTTCTCAGAAGAGGGATGGGTAACAACTGCCATAAGAACATCAATCATTGGTTCAATGACTGAAGTATAATACACACATAGAGTTTAATATCCCTGGACTGAGCCCCACCCTTCCCCTCCACTGTTACCATTTGTGGCAACATGGAGGAGCAAAAATGGTGACCAAACAGGGCGACAGCCCAACTGGATATGTGTCACAAATGATCTTTCATCATTTTATGTTAATAATTTTTTATTTTTAATTTTTATTTAGAAATTTATTCATTTTATTTAAAACAAAATAACTACATACAATAGAAGAAAAACATATATATACAAATTAAATAAAATGAAAGGTAGCAGAAAGAAGAAAAGTTTTGTATCTGCTCCTATTTTATTTATTTTTTACCAAAAATATATTAAAGCAATAGTGGTTTACAAAAACAAAACTAAACAAAAATTATGTTAAATTAATTCAACAATCATGTGAAACAGTGATATAAAGAAAAATATATAATTTAAAAGTAACAATGATCTAAACCAGACCTGAAGTCAGTCAATAACTTAAATTTTTTAGCTAGTTGAATAATTATGACTTGAAGTAGTAATGAAGTTTATTATTTCTTACCTGTCATAAATAATAAGCAAATACCCCCTATAAAACAGTACTTTTGTGAATTGTACATCACAATATCTGTCTAATTCTGACAACAAAGTGTCTGTTAAACACTAAAGTTCTGTATCATCGCAGGTTTTCACTTTCTTTATTTGCTGGTTAACTTTCTGCTAAGTTTCCCTAAGATCCGATCAAAGTATCGTCCGATGTTCCAAAATGAAAAAAATCTGTGCCCTAATTATTTATTATTTTAAATTGTCAAAATTTAGTGTTGCATCAAAATTGAAGTTGAAATCTCTAAAACATTATAAAACTTATTGTAATTGTGTAAAAATGGTTAAAAATATAATGCTAGTTGAGTCACGTACAGTCCAACTTTTTGTGACTCATTTAAACGTTGAAAGATATTTCCACTGTGAAGTCTGAGCTGTAGATCTCCAAACAGGGCTGGGATGACTGGCTCCTTTTTCTAACGTTTCAGTGGATGGGAATTTTAGACTTTTTTTTTATTGCTAATTTGTCAGCACTGTACAATATACTGTTACTAAAAGTTACTATTTCAGCTCAAACCACACATTTGGATGTAATTTATGCCTTGGCTTTTTTAATGCTGTGGGGCCAGTGGTCCAAATTGAAAATTGTTCAGGAAACAAAAAGGCATACTTGTCAACTAGTAGTAAAGGAGCTTCAGTTGTTATGCTGTAGCTTCAACATGAATAAAGCTGCTCCAAACAGAATCTGTTATTTGGTTGTTTTATGAGTGTGATGAGACAAAATCTACACACATGGGCATAAAATGGAATAAATAATTTCTGACGTGTTTACTGATTAAAGCAACTTTGTTGAACTGTTTGTATATTTTCCAGGTGGAAGCAGCTATTTCTTCCCCATCCACAATGCCATATTATCCATCTTTTATCATGAATTATTAATTTTTCATAAAGACAGCTTAGCATCTCTCCTCTGAGTCTCAGGGGGAAATCATCTGTGAATAAATGCAGCACACACTGCTGCTCCTGCTCCAGCATCATCATGATCGGCTCAAGTTATTCTCTCCACTGTCTTCTTTCTTTTTAATATTTATTTTTTTCTAATTGAAATGTATTACAGACTTTTGGTGGTCGTCTGCTTTTAAGCTTTTCCTTCTGCCCACAGGTAGAGAGAAGCAGAGGGTTATGTCTTTCTAGAAACTTTTTGTGTCTGTGAAAAACAAAAAGCTTTGGTCTAAACAGGAAATCCAGAATTCGTCTTAAAAAGTTTGGAATTGGCTCCAAGTATTTTCCAAAAATCTATAAAAATGAGTTTGGCCATTGCCTTCCTTTGCAATTCCCCTCAATTCTAATCTCCCTTCTCTGCTCCGTCTGGGCTTTCTTTCATTGACTTAGATTTCTCCGGTACAATTTTAACCGACCAATCAGCAAACAGAAGGAGGAGAACAATGACGCCAATTTTCTGCGCTGTTTCAGTCTGGCTGTAATTTAGCAAAGGCAGTGGAGGAAGTGAATGAAGCCAGACCGTGTTGACAATACTTCCAAATTAAATTAAATTAGTCTCTCAAAGCCTGCAGCACTCATTTACAGCCACTCCGTTCGACTTGATTCTTCTTTTTACAGTAGTGCAGGGCTATTCAACTAAATTGCTCCGGGGGCCACAGTTACTACAGGCCAACAGCTCAGGGGCCGAACATCAATTACAAAGATTGGTTACTTTTGAAATAGTTTATTTAACTGTATTTTAATCATGAATACAACATACAGAACCCGTTTTCTTCTCTGTACTGAAGCATCTCTGCAGTGTTTCTGTGTTTTAAATCCACGGTGTGCCGGATGTGTTTGTCTGCAGGGAGCTGGCGCTGATGGCCCTGGCTGTGTCCTGCCTCCACATGTTTGCTCAGAGTAACTGGACCGGCCCTCCGGTTGTTCTCCATGTGTTAAACTCGCTGCCTCCGGCCCTGCTGTCTTCTCAGGTACCACACCGTCTCATCGCTGACTCCTGCTTTTGTGTCGTCTGTCATCTTATCTCCAGCAGCGTTTAGTTTACAAAAGTTGGTCTACTGAGAAAAACCTCTTCACAAGTGCTCTTTTAATACACCTTCTTTTTTTATATTTTGTAAACAGCCTCAAATGTCCAGATGTAGAAAACATACAGATGATTAAATAAACTGTTATTCATCTGCCTTTGTTCCTTTTATGTCGTGTGTTTTTAATAAACATTTCTCATCACACATAACAGGATTGTTACATATCCAATCACCATACATAATTGGCGCTAAATTAGTCCAGGTTAGTCCAATTAGAGCAGGTGGTTCGGCTGCCTGAAGCTGTTTGATGTGTTTGTGCCACATTCTGGATCTGTTTCAGCTTTTTATCAGGATCCATTAACACTGGAAGCATTTCAGAATCAGAATTTATTTGGAAGATAAATTAGTCTCTAAAGTCCTCACAAAAGCATACAACAAAGATTTGTATAGGTACCTCAAGGTTTTCAAATGCATCAATAGTTTTTTTTTAAATGTACACATTTCAAACAGCACAGGTAGAAATATGCTAGACATATAAATGATCAATTATGCGTGCATGAATCACCTGCTGTATACAGATCAGTTTGCCTGTGAATGTGAATTTTGAGACTTCCTTCATGCTCCAGATTAGAAGCTGGCACACCTGCACCAACCTAAGATGGATAAATTCTGTTCTGTGTTGTCTAAGGTAATAAATATACTTAGCACAAAAAATAAGGAAATTTGTTGTAACATTGGGCCTCATGCAAGAACATTTTCATATTCTTTTCCTAAATTTCTCTTTCTTTTGTTCGTACGAACGATTCTTACAAACATGTCACGTCAGATTCAACAAACGCTTCCATCTTCAGGAAAAGTGTGTAAATGAGCAGCGTAAACATGACGAATACGTATTCTGGTGCTCGTGCACGAGGAGAGGAGATTAGCATAATTACCACCCCAAAAGCACCATATAAGGCTACGATTCCTGCCCTTCAGACCAGGAAGTGTTCATTCATGAAAATGACAGCGAAAAGTAAAAAGAAGAACTTTACGAGTTCGGATACTGAAATCCTGCTCTCAGAGATCCAGAAAGGAGAATCTGTCATTTTTAGCAGCGTCAGCTGTGGAATTAAAGCCAAGAAATGAAATGACAACTGCTGTTAATGTCATGTCTCCCGTGGGTCGTACACAGTCACAGAAATAAAAATCTAAATCATATTCATCTCTCTGCTCCAGTTTTCCTTTGGTCAAATATTTTTAATTCAAGTGTAAACAACTGTTAAATAATTTTCATTTATTCAGAAGAAGAGCCACACCGATGTGCCAGTCGCACACAGCCCCCCCCTCCCCACCCCCGCCGTTGCAAGCGGTGTCGGATGCGGTTCTGAAGAAAGCCTTTTAAAATGTCTCCAAAATATGTCTGGCACTTTGGAGAAAATAGCATAGCTGATGTGCTGAATAAATTTCACCAAAAAAAAGTTTTATTAAAAAAATAACAATCTATAAAGCTCATTTTATACCAACTTCAATTAACTTCAATTAATGCATAATTTAAGTTGGTTTGTAGTTTGAGATCTTCATATTAATATTGTAGGGTTATACAACAGCATTAATAGCTAATTTATTTCAATTTAAACAATTCATATCATTATACTGCATTATTACATTTAAAATTCTAATTCAAACAGAATAGCCTATCGTCAACATAAATATCTTCAAACTAAAGAAATATAAAGTTATTAGTGAAGAAAATCCATCTGGATAACAGCAGACTGACTGCAGGTAAAATATACCACAGGTCTGGACCACACGTGAATTTTGTTCATATCTGAAAAAAATCTTAGAATATGAGAAATTTGGTGAATGCCAAATGTTCTCCTAAATCACTCATACGTACAACTTCAGAACAAATCTGTTTGTATGAATGGTTCCTGCATGAGGCCCAATGCTTCTTGGCAATAAATCTTATACCAGGCTCCTGATTGGCAGCACCTGGGGGTACCAGAAGCTCAAAACAAGTGTCAATATCAAGAACAAAATAAGCTGTTTGACAGAGAAGATTAATGCATGATCCTTACAAATGTGGCATCATTTAAAAGTGAAATTAACAGGCTTTCCAATGTTATAAGATTTATTGCCAAGAAGCATTGTCACAACAAAGAAATGATCTACCAAACACAAATTTACTTACTTTTTGTACTAAGTTTAATATAAACCTGTTTGTTCCCACCACCAGCAATTGTTGCCGTGATCCTTTCTACATGTACTTCAGAGATTGGACCGTAATGTGGTCACCCTACCATCATATTCAATGTTCAAAGAGAGTGTTGCAGTTTTCAACATACTTTCCAAGAGTTTGTCCCAGAAGAAGAATAACCTACCTGTTTTGAGTAGTTGTACAGTCCACAAAGTTAAGATTTTAGTAATCCAGTAACATCAGTGTGAACAAATGTGCTTTACTTTAGAGGCTAGGAACCACTGTGCCAAGTTTTAAAAACAAATTTGTTTTCCAATAACCATGTAAATTTGACGAGGCCAAGATGTCCCAGCTTTTCACCAGCCTTGAATGCAGCATTCTATTCCATTTTAAAGTCAAACACACAGACACACTGAGCTCCTGTTGACTGATCTGTCTGTAGCAGGTGAGTCTTGTGTGCTCATTAGACAGTTTATCACAGCTTATTTCTAATTGTGCAGTTTGAAATGTTTACATTTGAAAAACACTAAAAGGAGGGGAAAAGCCTACATTTTGATGAATAAAGAGTAAAAAAAAATGAATCTAAAATGTAAAAAGTTTTAGATTTTTGGAAATGCGCATGAGATACATATGATGTGTCATAACTAATAATCATATCAGTCTAGTTTTTATGTTTTTCTTTGTTTTTTATGTTTTTTTACAGCACTTCAGCTGGAGCAGCCATATTGTGATGGTTATGAAAAATAAACTCGTAATACTATTGTTTCAGTCCTTAAACGTGGACATTTGTTAATCCTGAACACAAATATTCAGATATGTTTCATTTGATTACTATTTCTTGGTCCCTTTTTGTGTGATGTTTCCTCTTTTAAATGTATTGAATGTGGCTGTTTTGCGAGTCAAAGCTAATTTTACGGTTGTGTGTAGAGTTCAGAGACAAATGTAGAAACAAAGAGAGCTGTAGACTCGAGAAGTTCCCTGTAATGAAGCATCTCTGGGGTTCTAATTACACCAGCTTCAGAATATTGCTTCCTCATAGCCCGGCACAATAGTGCGTTTCATCCAGCCATTACAGCTGAGGAGAGGGCCATTTCTTTTATCGAAGTAATTCCTTTGGCGTTGGTGATTTATGTGCTGTCACACCAAGGAGCCCGTGTTACCAAGCAGGTCGTCCATACGTGCATGACAGCTCAGGTGAAAGGGAGGACGAACACGGCAGAGCCATCGACACGTCGGGCTTTGAGCAGCCAAAGAGGCTTAAATACTTTACGATGTAATGGCAACAGATGGAGTAGTCAGTTGAATCTAGAATAAAGCATTGAAGTATTTCTTTAAAAAGCCTTTTCAGCTTTGGTGTCAAATGTCAGCCAAAAAATGTAAAATATGTAGTGTTTGTATCTACTGTAGCTTTGAGACAGCTGGACAAACAGAACCATCGGCATTATTATAGTGTTGCGTTGTTCTCATCGTGACAAATCAAAATGTGTCCTAAGAGGTTTTCATACTGACTGTGGTGGTCGGAGGAAGGCAAGCTTCCCAATGCTCATTTATGTGTATGAGACTCTGCTGGTGACAGGGGGGATAGATCATGAATACAAGCAGCTGAAATGAGTTTTGCTCTGTACGTGTCTGGCCTCACAATTCCACAAAGAACAAAACTTTGGTCAAAACCAAAACAGTGGAGGAGATTTTGTTCTGCATCAGTCTGGGAACACTGGGATTCCTCTGTAAACCTGGAGGATTTGGATGAGGGAACAGATAAAGCTTGAGGCTACTGAAAGTCATAACAACTCAGCTTTATGACTCAGATTCAGATTAAGAGATGAAATAAAAACTGTCACTGTATTAATAGAAAAAAGCCGCAGTAACTCGAGTTGTTTCTGTTTGGTTTGTGTGTTTCTCACATGGTTGTGGAGGAATTTTGGCCCAATTCTCTTTCCAGTGTTCATTTTATTTGAGATTTGCAGACAGTTATTTTTGTTTAAGATCTTGCCACAGCCATTCAGTCAGGTGGAAGTCTGGCTCAATGGTCAAGTCAAAGACTTGACCATTGCAATACTTTACAATTGTCTGTTTTAATCAATCTGTTGTAGATTAACTATTTGAGATCCTTGTTTTGTTGCATCATGACACAGTTTGGTCCCAGCTGACAGCCCCATGTTTGAATCCAGATAACTTGATCTACAGAGAAGTTTATAGTCAGCCATGGAGTTATTCTTTTTTTTTAATTCTTTTATTTCATCCATTTATCATAAAAAGAATACAAAATTCATTAAAAAATCCCCAAGTTACTAAATCAATTACTGAATGAAAATGGTGAAGAAAGAAAAAAAAATCTTATCTGCCTATTATTTAAAATGAACTTCAAACAAACAACAACTTAAACTTGAACAATCTCCAAATTTGGAAAAAAAATAAAAATAAATAAATAACAGCAATTCAGCCAAATAACAACAATAAAAAACTTTAATTCTCGCTGCAAATAATGGACTTAAACTTGTAAGATTGATGGACAGCAATGGTTACTTCTTTACAGTGTTTGCTGATGTCTCTTTGTCTTGGCATTCTGGTAACACACACACGTATGATCCAGAGCAGCCAACAGCCAAACTCCTGTTTCTATAGAGGTGCTCACACCGATGATCACACTGAAATAATCAAATGCATTTAATCACATTGTTTGAAATGACTTTAATAGAAGTCTTCTAGTCTGCACAAAGTCATTTAAGGTTGTCTGATTAAATGGCAATTTCAGCTGCTCCAGTAATATAAACATATGTATTCTTGTTTATATTTTCTAGAAGCCTCAGTCATTGACAGATGCTATCCAGTCCAGCCTGCTCCTGGATGGAGAGTCGGTGTATAGCTTGGTGGTTAACCCTTTTCTCCTCCTGCTAGCCAGGGTAATCCTCACCAAGTGCTCTGCCAAGATGGACAGCCTCCAGGTAAGACTGCTTTTCTTCCTGACAAAGCGTAACGGGAAAAAAATCTGTTGATATGGATGTCAATTTTTTAGGTAAGTTGTCTGCAAACAGACTTTCTGTACTTCAACTATTTTGTTTTGCTTCAGTTCAGATCAGTTTTTTTAAATAGTGACAGTTCACAACAAAAGTCCTGTCAGAGCACTGTACAAAACATTTACATATGTTATAAAACACCAATTAGTAAAAGTTATCTATCTAAGGAAGCCAGCAGACTGCGATTAAGCTATACTTTATCGCAGTCTCCCATCCTGAGCAGCATGTTGGTGAACGTAGAAAAATACAACTCCCTTATAACAGGAATAAACCTCCAGCAGAACTGTGATCAGGCTAGGCAGCCATCTGCCTCCACTGACTGGTGGAGTTAGAGAGGACAAGAGATATCTCAGAATAACTGGTACCTAAGATTGTAAGGGATTTGAAAACATCTGAACCATTTATACCATAGACATGACTGTTAAAGATTTCTCTATTTGTATGGGAACAAATGAATTCAACCTGAATGTGTTGGCTTTTAATTGTTTTTGTCAACTGCCACAAAAGGTAAGGAGAAGGTGAATATACAATCTAAAGCAGCCCACATCAAAGCAAAGCAAAAATATCTGGTTCAGATGAAACACAGGTGATCCACGGTGAAAACTAAGTGAGCATTAGTAATTCATAAAGCCAAAAGGGCTCAAATTTTCTCACTTCAAAGCTCCTTCTTGAGTCAATAAACATCATTAAATACAAAAATGTTTAAAAAGCATCGCCCGAAGAGCTAGGTGTGAGCATTCTTGGTTTTATGAATAGTAGGGAATTTGAGCTGTGATGCTTTAGAAGCGTGCGGGGAAAGTTTTATTGAAACATGCCTTGATACCTTCTTTCTTTAGCGTGGAATTTATGACAAAGATTTGTTAGCTTCAGATATTTTGGCCCATCAAAGTCTAAAGGTTTTAGACTAATATGCAATATCTTAAATGTAAAAGAAACGACGCTCAATGTAATTGACATATTGCCTACCACTACTTGAAAGTAAAACTACTCATAGAAAATAAAATTTTATTAATAACTTGACCTATTTTACAGATGTTTTAGAAATTTCCAGTATCTGGCTGTGATGCCAGTGATGTGTCCAAAATCTAAATTTACACCACCTGCAGTGAGACAAACTGTTGGGTGTCCTTTTTATGGAAAGTAGTGCATTAGCAGACACGGGAATGTTGGACACAGCCCAAAAGTCTCAAAGTCTGTTTGTCCTCCAAAGTGAAGCAGATTAAAATTATTGAGCGGTTAATGAAGATTTTAGGAGCTTTGATGTTTGACAGCTGCCTCCTGAATTCATCCACTTTCTAGTGGTTTTAAGAACTAACAGTGACTGGCTTCCTTCCAGAGACAGGTACTTAACAGGAGACACAACATCTCGGTGAACTTTAGACCTAACAACACCCTCTGACAAAAACTGGTTCGTGCTCAAACAGAAGTGGCATTTTGTATGCAGTTCAGTGCAGCAAGGTGTATTCTGACCTTTTAATATAGGAGAAATTAAACCACTACACAAAGGTACTGCTCAGGAGAAACTCAGGGAAGGACCTTTTTTTCGAGGACAGTGATGCTTAGAACAGAGAAGATTTATGGTTTATGACAGAAGTGAAAGAGGTTAACGTTAAATGAGTAAGACTAACTTTAAGGAAAACGTATATAGAACAAAAAACCTCTTATGTGATCTGTTAGATCTCAAAAAATGCATTGGGGAAGACTCTCAGCTATTGTTGCACCAAACTGTAGCTCAGTACCTGTAAAACTGACTGAGCTATGATAATTTTTGTGATTACAAAGTTTGATTAGCTGTAGTTGGTCTTTTGAATGAGATCAACTCCAGTGATTATGTTCTGACAATTAAATTAGAATTCTTCCATTTGTTTACAATCGATTTTTTTAAAGCTATCCCTTTTCCATCTCCATCTTCTACTGCTTATTCATAGCCGGGTCTCCCCAGCAACACTCTTCATTTCCAACTGGGGGACCCTGAGGTGTTCCCTAGCCAGAGAAAATACATAATCCCTCCAGAAAATTCTGGGTCTGCCCTGAGGCCTCTTAACATTGCCTTGAAAACTTACAGAGTGGCGTCTAGAAGGCATCCTAATCAGCAGCCCAAACCACCTCAACTGACTTCAGTGTGGAGGACCAGCCGCTCTACTTTGAGCTCCTCACCCTGTCTCTAAAGCTGAGCCCAGCCACCCTATGAAGGAAGCTCATTTCGGCCCCTTGTATCCTGGATCTTGTTCTTTCAGTCATGATCCAAACCTCATGACCATAGATGTGGTTTGGAACGTAGACAGACCAGTAAATTTGGAACTAATCAACATCTGGACACTAATGCCTCAACACTTTTGTGCTGTTGGCTGATTTAGTGTTAATATGCTCTCTAAATGCTAATGAGCTATAAGGAAAAGAACTGCCAGCACTGTTCCCCTCCTTGAATGGAGGGGTGGGGGATTATTAGTAAATAGTCCCACCAATGTCTTGTTCATTCTCAAACTCTCTTCATCTGCATTAAAACCCCATTTCACTGTTTTTGCCCTTGTCTGTACATGTAAGTGTGTGTGTTTGTCACATATGCACAATGTCTTATAAACCACTGGATGGAATTTAATGAAATATTGATAAAGTATTCATTAGGTGTACATCTACAACTGAATAAACTTTAGGAATTAGCTCAAGTCAAAATGGCCGCTACAACCAGCAAAATGTTAGAAACATTTCATCTACAATTCTGCTAATTTTAGAGATATTAATCTAAAATTTGGTGTGGTAGTAGTTAAGCATCACCCCCAAATTATAGTCTACCATGAACATCTAGATGGATTTTATTGACATTCTCAAAGTTCTCATTTGATGTACATCTACTACTGATTAACATTTAGAGTCAAGTCATTGCAAGATGGCCAACATAGCTAATAAACATTAGCAAAAACAAAAATGGGTATTAATAAGTCAAATTTACAAATATTAAGCTAAATTTTGATGCTGTGGTAGCTGAGAGATATCCTAAATACATACTTTGAGTACTAACACATCTTGCAAGATGACGCATTGTATTATGAGATTGCTCATCATGTAATTTACAAGGTTTCACGAAGGCAGCTGTAACTCTATCATTAAGAAGATCTTTGCTTTAAAGTCTGTCACAAAAGGGAGCAGATGATTCGTTCAAGGAATACCTGGTCTAATTTGAAATGCTTTGAACGGACTGCAGGACAGAAGTAGAAACTACACCAAAGGCTCTTCTTTTTGAGGTGTGTCCAGAATATTTGAAGATGCATGGTTGAACAGTTTGTATACAAGCTGGAGGACATTGATTTGATCAGACAGACAATTAAGCCTTCAGGATTTGGAGACTTCCTTTATCGGAAATGCAGCAGATATGTTCTAGCTGATACACAAATGAGCTTTTCACACGGTCCACTTCCCTTGGCTAACACGAAGTGATGGGTATGATGGGGGCTGCAATAGAAGACGTAGCACTGAGCGGCTGAGAGACAACCCCCTCTTTTTTTTTTCCTTTTCTCTGCTGCTTTTTGTTGTCAGATGCAAAAAGTAAAGGAGTTAGCTGTTTATTTTTCAGCGCACACTCAGCATTTTGCTTCAGCATGCAGCTCTCTGGATGTTTTATTTGTGCTGATGGGGTCTGAAGATCCGCTTGTCATGTGGTTTTACACCCAGGGGTTTACTTTCTGAGCTGAATGCTTGTTACACTAATAAATTCAAAGAAAAACTGAATAATCTCATGTTCTTTTGAAAGCTACTTTGTTTCACAGCTGTGAAAAAAAATCTAGTCTCCAGTTTTTTTTTTTTATCAGTTTCTTGAAATAATTAGTTTTCATGAAATAATCTAAACAGAATAAACGTATGGTACTATGTTGCATTGACATGAAATAAATTTGTATTTGTTTCTGTGGGTTCATACAATGAATGACTCCAGAAGTGTGTTCTTTGTATCCGATCTTAGCTTCATTTGACTGAAACCAGAAATCAAACTCCCATTTGATAAAAACGACAGCCATTTAAAAAAAATCTAACTCCACAGCTGATGCCCTGGTGGACGCTCCGCTACATCAACCTGCACCAGCAGATCCTGGAGGCCCGTTCTCCTCAGCTTCTTGATTTGGCCCACAGCTGCATGGACAAAGGTCAGTGGACTCACAAGTTATCTGTTGAAACTCTCTTCAGCTTGTTTTCTCCACTGTTGCCACCTTTACTGTATTTTTTTTCCTGGGCTGAAATAATGATTCATTTCACCAACATCTTTGGGTTTCATCTTTTTTTGCTAAACAAGTGAAGGATTTTTGTGCAGTCATATACTGTACTTTAAACAGAGACAGAGTAAGTCTCTATCGGTGTGCCCCACTCTGTAGCTTAAACAAAGTTTGTTTTACATCCCAGTGTCTGACGTAAAAGGTTCCGCCCCCAGGGGTGTGACCAGGAAGTCAGAGGTACATGTGACTTTATCATTTTTCATTATTCCTCTTAGTTCAGCCGGGGACAGGCACTGGACTGCTGAGAGGGATTTTTGTTGTTTTGGTTCTGTTAAGACCCAAGGTCTTAAACTCACAGGCCCGGCAGGCTGACTGGCTGTGAGCTATAATGAGTTAGATTTTTTTTTTAGACCCACGAGAAGAATCAACTGGTTTTCTCCGAACTTATTCAGACTCCAATTCTGATCACGTTTTTCTTACACAAGCAATAAATCATTTGCAGAAATTGATTTACTGTATGTCTATTATATCAGGCTGCCACAATATTTTTTTATTACCTGCTAATCACGGCGGTGGGTGATCATGTAACTGCATGTGCTCATGCTTATGTTTTTCTCTGTTAAATTATCTCATGAACCAGTAGATGGATTTTATTTAAACTCAAAAAATGTAGTAATTTTATGTACATCTAAAACAAACATTAGCAGTCAAAGAAAATTAAGATGGCTGCCACAGCTAATCCATCTTAGTAAACATAAAAATCCCTATAATTCCATCGTTTTTTCAACTAGTGAGCTAAAATTTGATGTGATAATAGCAGACAGTCATCAGCAACACTTACTGAGCCCAAACTGTGGGAGGTTAAGACCTTTTGTTGACCCAGTCCAAATGGAATAAAATTTAGTCACATAAAGGTGTGAATTAGTGTCAAACAGCTTCTAATTCTCAGTTTCATACAATTTTGTAACATCGTGAATGTGACTAAAACATCCTGACCAAAATTTTTCAGTATAACCTGAGAAAAGCTCCTTGGATGAGAAGCTGAACATCTTCCAAAATATATTAAGGCAAGTTGCCTTTTTTTGAACTTACCAAGAATATTTATCTAAATAACTCCTGGTAGGAACTGTATATCAAAGCAGAAAGTCGGAGCAAAGCATCTCTGACTCTGAAAAGCCAAACACAAGGAAAAAATATAAATATGGATGCTAAATATATAAATATTATTTGAGTTTAGAGTGTGATGTTACAAATGAAGAAACATGTGAATGACTTGGTGAGTAAAACATTTTCAAACCTAGTTGAAGTGACAGTTGTATCATATCTGAAAATTTAAATGAATTTAATTTTAACCTAGAAGAATTTATTAATTTTTAAAATAATTTTTTATTATTTTTCACACTAAAAGATGACCTTGCTAATTTCTCTATGACCTACACAACCTGATGATGGAACTGAATCACAGCTAATTTACATTTTCAGTGACTCTCAGTACTTATATTAGTACTTTTTCTGATATTTCACACATCTCAAGACACTTCCCTGCATCTTCATATAGATCTGCGACAGGCACCTCAAACACCAAGCTGGGACGGTTCTTTCAGACTGAGTCAGGTTCCAGCTGCACGTTAGACAATCACACTGAGCTAACACAGCGTTCGTGGCTCCATCAGGGACCTCAATACTCTGCCACCATAATGACAAACAATCTACTGAAGTTTTGTTCATGCTCAAAATTATTATAGATGTATCAACACATGTTTTGTAATGGAGAGGCCATCCACATTCTGAATGAGCTTTTTATTTTGCAGCAGAGGTCATTCAGTATCAAATCATAACCTAAAGCCCAGCGTCCCTTATTAATTAAATATATATATATATATATATATATATATATAAGAATACAGAAACTGCTGTTTACTTTTATAACCATACTATTCAAACTGCATGTGTTCAGATTTTTTGCCAGTAAATTTGATTTCTTTAAGTAGCTTTCCTTTTTATTGTCTTTTTGTTTTTTTTAAGCATTTACGGAGGTTTGTATTTGTTTTTCCTCTTCATTTTGCACGCAGCTTGTTGGACTTCATTGTTTACTGCAGCCGTTGGGTTTGTTGTGGTGCAGTTTGCCGTTGATGGTTAACAGTGGGAAGATTAAGTGGTCTGTGCTGGATACAAAACAGCCTGATCCATATTCCAGAGGAGCGGCCGGCCATGCAAATTCTTTTTCCTGAGCTTCTCGTGAGGAGATGTGAGGCTGTGAAACGCATGCAGATAGTTTGTGTCCCCGCGCTGCAGCACTCTTTGTGGAGACGCTGCCGTCGTGTCTGGCTCAGTTTAAATCTTCTCCGTGCTGCTCAGCTTTTTTTAATCACTATGTTCATTAGCAAATGGACAATAGGACAGCTCTAATTAACTTTTGTTAGCCAGAACTTGCTGTTGCTGTTCAGTGTCTAGTGTAATCACTTGGATTGCAACTAACTCATGATTGCCTCTGTTTGCTGCTGTTTGAGAGTTAGTCAGATTGTTCACAGACCGACATCAATTAGGTTACTAATTGTTGAAAAAATACATATACAAATGTATACATCTACCTCCAAAGGTAGATGATTGATTCTAAGAGTAATCAAGTAATTTTTATTGAGTAAATAAAGATGCAATTTTAATAGAATGAAAAACATCAAGGTTACAAAACATAGTAATTCTCTCTAAAAGGCTTTGTGAAAACTGCACTCTGTCAAACTTGGTTTGGACTCCTCGTGGGTCAAAGATGATCCTTTTTGTATTAACAGAATGAGGTCAAAGGTCAAGCCCACAGTGAATCCTATGTGGAAACCTTTTTATGACTCTAACACTATAACAGGTTAATGCAGTGGTTCTCAATTATTTTGTGTCATCCCCCCCCCCCCCATCACACACACACAGGGAACATCTATTTTTTCATAGATGGGCACCTCATGGGTCACAGATTATCCCTATTGATTTCGAGGTCCCAGGGTCAAAAGTGAAGGTCACAGATGAACTCTTTATGTACCACTGGCAGTATTCTCACTGTATAAACAAGTGATCCAGGGCTTCAAACTTGATCACCTGAACCCTCTGCAGGGTGAGGGTTTAAGCTCTTACCATCTGGCAAGAGAATGAGAGATTTATGCCAGAAACCAGGACCAAAATAATCCAAACTTTCATCATTTAGGTTATTATTTTAGCAATTGTAAAACATGGCTCATTATAAAAAATGAATTTTAACTGTTAATTGTATGTATGTTTGTTTGTTACTGTGTATTTATGACTTCACCTGGCTGCAAAGCAAATTTCCCTGCTGGGACAATAAAGTTGAGAGTTAAGTTGCCTCGTGATTGTTTTGGAGTTTACCCAGTATGAGCAACACACCCATACACTTCAGCTACAATCACTTGTTCCATACAGAACAACCAACAACTGTGCATTGCACCAAAAACGTGTCTGCAAGTAGAATCAACTCATAAAAAACCAACACTGGGAAGTTTATTACAGAGGTTCTTAAACTAGGGTCCTAGGACCCCCAGGGGTCTGCAACTCGTATCTTGGGGGTCCTCAAACATTTTCAATAAATTGTTCATTTGATTTTCATTTATTAAAAATGCTTATGGGGAGCAATGCAGTAGTAGAACAAACATACTAAATCGAACAAAAGATAATATTCCCATGGCATTTAGAAGGTAAAAAGACAGCAAACTATTTTTAAAAAAGAATGGGGTTAAAAAGGGGGTCCCTGTTACAGCATTATATACTCCAACAACACAATGCACAATGTGCATGCAACAACATAGCTGTGAACCTCATATTAACGTGATACATTCCAAAAACACTAAGCAGGGGTTGACATGAGCATTTTTCAGACAACCTATTTTCATTTTGGACAACCTGATCCAGACAGCCAAAAAAAAGATGCAAATTAAAGTTCTCCTCCACAACGGTTGACCGTCATTTGTAAAAATGAATGGAGAAAAACACTTCTTGAAGCCATCCAGATTTTAAACTGACGATTCTTTTCAACCAATAGAGAGAACCACAGTAAAAGTTCTACTCAATGAGAGCAGAGCAGGGCGGGTCGTGCTGTCTGGCAGTGCAGCCTCGAGTCACTCCTCAAAGGCTGCATGTGGCGCACCATTCAAACAGTTTGTTCGTCAAGCTTTTGCTCCCCTATTTACAACATTTCATAAGTTATAGTGTACTGCCGCATGTCCTTTTGGGGAAAACTATAACGACATAAGCACCAAATATAAACACCTCCACTGCGGCTGTGGCAGAGTGGTTAGGGGAGTCATCCTGGTTCGATCCCCCGTTCCAGCTGTCTCAGTTGTTGTGTCCTTGGGCAAGACACTTCACCACTGATGTGTGTCCCATCAGTGTATGAATGTGATTGGCACTGATTAGTCTCCATAGGTGATTGTACATGTTAGCTTTGTAGAGACCTAGTAGAGTGCTGTGTAAATGGGTAAATGAGGCACAGATTGTAGTGTGAAGCACTTTGAGTATCCTGGTTGGATAGAAAGGTGCTATATAAGTACAGTTCATTTACAATTTGCTTGTGCACCCTGCACAAGTACCCAAAGCGCAACTATAGCCTAGCCTTCAGGGCAGGTGCTCACTCCCATGAATACTGTCAGTGTTTACTGTACTATTTTCCACTGAGGATTACATATTTTATATACACTCACCGGCCACTTTATTAGGTACACCTGTCCAACTGCTCGTTAACACTTAATTTCTAATCAGCCAATC
>JARVJO010000001.1:41953290-41966994 GCA_031762555.1 Cynodonichthys magdalenae
GGATATGGGCACCAGTGACCCCCGTGACCCTTAAAAAAGGAAGAAACGGGTACAGATAATGGATGGATGGATGGATGGATGAAAAGCAATGTTCAGAAACAAAACCAAAAAGAATTGGGAGCTAAGGCAAATGAAAGAAAGAGAAAACTTTGAACCAGCCAGTAGATTGTCAAATTTGGACCTAAGACCAAAACCAAAAACAGGACTGCCAGTAACTCTCAAACCCAGCTAATAATAAAAGGAGGGAATATGTTTGGGGTTGGACCTCAAGACCAGCAAACAGTGAAACAGCAGTCAGTGAGGCAACACCAGTAGTCTCCAGCCTTCCTCCTTCTTCAGTATTAACCTGAATCTTCTCCTTTTTAAAGACTTCCCAGACAATCATATCTTAAAAAATAGGACATTTTAATTAAACAGGCATTCATAAAATGACAAAGGCCTGCATGCCATTCAGTGACCCTACAAGTTTAAGAGTCGCATTTTTAAAAGTTAAACCCCCTAAATCTAAGGTTTAAAACAGAAAAAGTGTTTGTCTTTGTAAGCTTTAATCCTAAAACAGTTCACACCATCTCTTTTTTTCTGCTGTACAAAGCTGCAGGACAGAACAGTCAAGATAGCCCGGTTGGCTCTTATCCAGGTGAAATTGCTATTCATGAGTGGTGTCTAAACCAGTTTTCCTCATACTCTTGAAGCCTGTGTTGCATTTGTTGTCAGGCAGCGGAGCACTGAACTGCTTCCCATTTCTTCAGCATATTGAGCTTGCCTTTCTCTGATTAGATATTGATTCTCCACTGTTGAGCCCTTTTAACCAGCTATGAAGCCCCCAGATACACTAGAAGTTCCTTTGTGTTAACAGTGTGTGGAGACACTTGGAACACCAGTATGTTTTTGTGCCCCAGAGTAGAAGGCTTTACCGTTTTAAAGTTAATGCCACTAATTTTGCTGCTATTAATATAAAACACTATAAGTCACAGGGAAGGACGTTTCTACCTATTACGGTTCAGCCATGGGTGGACGGCTTGATTCAAAAATGTGTTTCAGTTGATTTCACCAACGTAGTCTCAAGGTTAAGGGAAATAAAAGAATCTAACATTGATCGTTCCTGACCAAAGCGCTGAGAAATAGAAGTGTTATTCTGGTGGAAAGGTATTCTCTGTTGTTGTGGCTCTGTGGAATTTTATTTGTATTCACTGAGGCAGTAGTTTGTTCATCAACCCTCAAGTTTCTCCCACACCCTTTGCTAAACACACCTCCTGTAATTAAAAAGGTTGAAGGTAGTGTATGGTAATGACTAATAGATTTCACCTTTAACTGCCTAATCCCACATTACCTTAATTTGTATGTTCACTCTCATTTACACTTTGTTCACAGCAAATAGAATAAAGTATGCTAAATTTTAGGGATAGAAATCACCAGCTTTATCACGATACAGTGTTATATATATATTTGTTTGGATGACAATATGATGTTTTTATGATATGATTATACATGGTGTGATATGAAATGCCTAATCAGAAGCATTTATGATTTTGTTAGGCCTGCATCACATGGCAGGATAATTGTGTCAAATTCTGACCCGATTTTGCTCTTCTGACAATGTTAAGGACGTCCAGATTGTGGTGATGGCCCTAAAGATAATCTTAGCAGATATTTCTGCCATGAGGGGTGAGTTAAGAGTGATCTAGTCGGCTTGGAAGAATGTTGGGGTCGCTCCAATCTCAAATTGGGGATATTCAATATGTTTGATTTTTTTTGGGGGGGCCCCATATCTCAGTGTGTGTGGTGTTCCTCAAGGAGCAATGAGCTCACAGCCTGTTGAATGTGATGTGTAGCCAGTCATAAAGTGAGATAACATAAACACAGAGGAGAATCCAAAATACAGAAGACAAAAAACTGGTATGACTCACCAGAAAGTCCACTGGTTGTTGAGGTCATTTTGAATTGTTTTTTCTGTGGTTAAAAAAAGTCCACAAACGAACAACATTGTTTCTTTCTCGTCTCAAATATTTTTTTACTCTGAACTCTCATCTCTCTGGAGGTCGAGCGAAATTTTTCATCTGACATCTGAATTCTCGTGAGATTTCAAGAAGTCTTTCGTGATTTCAGACTGATACCTGAATGTTCATAAATTAAATATCTGTCCATGTGTGGTGTGTTGTCTCTTGCCGTGTGGCTGTACACCACACACGGTAGGACAAAACCTGGTATATCCATGATTTTTTTTGTCCTCACATGTGGTGCCTCTCAGTCTTTGAAAATCGTCCGACAATTAAAAAATTTTGCAGTGTGACACAGGCTTTAGATAGACATATAAAATAGATCCACATTGGGGATATGATAACGATATAGCACAACATTTTCGTTTTGCCTTGATGTAAATCATTTAATTGATATAGCAATATGGATCAATGTATAGTAACACCCACGTATATGTGTGTTTGTTGAAATCAGTTTTTACTTGTTGCTGGAAGGAGAAGCTGATGCTGTAGCTGCTGGCTCTGTGAGCAGGCATCTTCCCAGCCTACATGTAGATCCAGGAATCTGCAGGCTGGTTAGATGGTTGTCACATGTCTGGCCTTTATCATCATACATGTATCTTTCTTCCAATTTTGTGGAAGACCATCTGCAGTTGGGCTGGATGTGACATTAATAACCTGAGATATTTTTACAAAGCACATTTCTGAATGCAAAGTAATAATCTGTCTGCAGAGAAAACTCAAACTATAATCTGATATCAGAAACCAAGATATTTAGTTTTGGTTCATTAAATTCATTCCATTTAATAATCATTAGCATTTCTGGACAGAAATGTATTCCATAGAAGCAAATGTTACAAGATTATTTGCATTTCCTAACTCAAACTGTCTTGTTTGAGGTTGTACAGAAACAGCATAGATTGTATTTAGGTCTATAAATAGAGAGGAGAGCAGAAAGTTCAGGCAGCTGATGAGACTCAAAACAAAGAAAATTTAAGGATCCAAAATGTGTTCAGGTCTCAATTCAGGATCCTTTTACAAATATCCCCCTCAGCTCTGCAGCCATGCTTTGTCACAGATTGGTCTGTCTGATCCCTCTCTACAGCCTCGATTTGTCATAAATCAGAATTCACGTGAAGATGTATGCCCCTTCTGAAGGAAACATTGATTTTTAGTAATCCACAGACAGACACAAAGCCATCAAGCTTCTTGAATCAAACTGAAGTTGTACTTTTCATAACATGAATTTCAACTCTGTTCACCTTACAGTTGCACAGTTTGAGTCCCACTTCAAAAAATACCACACTCTCCAAGTGCCACTAATGAGATAAACATTAAGAAGACAGTGGTTAGTTTGTTTATATATTCTATACAAGCCAAAAAACTGGTTCTACAAAGTGCATTTGTTCCTGAGAGCTACAACAACCACTGCAGTCTGAATTCTTCTGCCCTGCAATATATACTGTATATTCACAGCATGTTTCAAATTTCTTCATTGTTTTGGACCTTTTGTTGCTACTTTGCTGGCACTGTTTAAGTAGCTAATAATATACATTGGTTAACTATCTTTCACCCTGGGTCCTATATAGGTTTTTGAAACCTCCTTCACTGCACAGTTTGCATTACATTCCAGTTGAAGCAAAGATTGCAATTATCTTGAACCACTCATCTTTTTTAGCCATCTTTGCATTTACTCTTCTGTTTATGATAGTTTGTAGCTATCCACTTTATACTTTTATTGTCTTGATGAAGAGATAAAGGTTGAACGTGTCTTTGGGAGATGTGGACAGTAGCAAGTGATTGGGGGTTCAGCTTGTCTTGGAAATCAGAAAGGAGAGGTTTGAGGAAAATAGTTTGGGAATCACTGATCTAACACACTGAAATGTCATCCCTCTTCTACTCCCAAAGGTCATCTGAAGCCTAACCCGTTACTTAAGTCATCCAGGATAGGTTTCGTGACAACCTAAAGAGTCCAGGGATTACAATTTCTTATTCCACCCACATTGTGTTGGGATTGTGTTGTATAGTTCACGGTCTGTCATTTATTTGAAAAGAAATAAGCTTACCTAGTCTTTTTTGGCATGACATTATCCATGATATCATTGTTTCTTGTTGGATAACTTTTTTTTTCATCTATTCTGCTTGAGCTTCTTGTATTTGCAACTGATTGGGCCAGTCCAACAATCCCACTTGTTATAAAATTGTGGAGACCTTAAATGAAATTTAGATCCATTGGGAGATGGTCGGATTCTTTCACTGGTGTGTAGAAGCTGCTGAAAAATGTCAAGATTCAATTGGATTGTTTTTTTTGTTTTGTTTTGTTTTTCGTATTTTGAGAGGACACTAAGGATGGCAAGATTTTGCTAAACTCTGTTACTTTAGAGCTAAATCAAATATCACTGTAAATGGAGTCTGTGGATTATTGATACTTGACAGTCAGTATGACTTGGCAGGTGTGTGTTGCTAAACCTAATGACGTTTGAATGACTTTCTGTGTAAAACATACCTGTTTCATCAGTGGATATTCATTGATGTCATCGGTTACAGAAACATGTTACCCGACAGCAGTGGTTCTTATGGACCAATTGAATCAACTTGTGAACAAAACAGACCAGATTGATTGATTATACCTGTCGTAAAGACAGCTGTGTGTTCGGCAACAACAGCAGATCAAAATAATGAACTTAGACTAATTATCCCAGAAATTATGCTCATCAGAATCTTTGGTTGCACCTCAGCCTGCAGCGAACATTGTGTTGTAGAAGTGAGTGAGGAAAATGGAAGTTAGACATTTTCTCTAGTTTTATTACACTTATATTTACACTTGTTAAAATTATAGGATTTTCAGCGTTAATGTACAAGCAAATGACATTATTAAAAAGCGTTTTTTCCTAAATATACACGTCAACCTCTTCGTAGATTTATCTGTATCTTGACCTTCCAAAATCCTTGATTTTCACAAAAAACCTGTAGTACTCGCACACAATTAGGGGTAGGCTTCACCTAGCGCATGGCAATTCGGTGGGGGTTGATTTCAAAAGAAAGAAAATCAATACAATATATTTTTAAAAATATCAATATTTAAGGCGACACGATGGCTTAGTTGGTAGAGCTGATGCCTCTCGGCAAGAAGGTCGCTGGATCAAATCCCAGCCTGGGGACCTTTCTGGGTAGAGTTTGCATGTGGGTTTTCTCCGGGTACTCCGGCTTCCTCCCACAGACAAAAACATGACTGTCAGGTTAATTGATAACTCTAAATTGTCCCTAGGTGTGAGTGAGAGAGTGAATGGTTGTCTGTCTCGTTTGTCTCTATATGTGTCCCTGTGATGGACTTGCGACCTGTCCAGGGTGTACCCCTCCCCTCGCACTGTGACGGCTGGATATGGGCACCAGTGACCCCCGTGACCCTGAAAGGAATAAAGGGGTATAGATAATGCATGGAAGGAAAATATCAATATATTATATATATAAATTTTTATGCTCAACCCTACACACAATCCATCGGTGTTGGTGGGGACTTTTGGACTCTGCAGCAGCAGAAGAGCAGAGAGGGACGACAAGGAGGTGGTAAATGCATCTCTTTACAGTCTGCTCACTCTGAGACTTAAATAAATTTGAAGCAAATTTTTTGAAAGAAATCCATAAGATTTGTTTCGGTACATCTTCACGCAAAATTGGGGTGGGGATCAGTGTAATTTACTGACAATTCATACAACTTGACATGTACGCATTTACAAGATTTAATGATGTGTTTTACTTTTTTATATACAGAATTGATTTAACACAGATAATATACTTGATATTATGCATTACTTTTTATTGAATAAACTGAATGAGTGAAGCTTCATTCGTGATCTGTAAATGTTTTAATGTTTAACAGTTCACTGAGCTCTGTCAGATGCTGCAGTAAATAATGATTATAATGCTAAGTGAGATTTAAGTTTCGGCACCGTTAAAGACTTCTGAGTGTATTGGAGAACCTCGGTGTGCTCGTTTGTGTGACAAATGTTTATCGTGTCTTATTGTTTGATTGTAATCGCTCAGTGATTTATGTTGCTACAGGAATAACTGCATAATTAGGACAATTTACTGTTAATGCAAATGACTCCGGCAGGACCCGCTAAGCATCCACAAACAACATCAGCCCTTGTTCGTCTCTCCACCGACCATGGATCACTTTCATGGCGCATTCCCATTATCATCAATACACACTGTGGGAAGAAACCTGTTGTTGTGGAACATGTTCTGATTAAAAACGGGGCAGAACCTGGTGTCGGATTAACAGCTTCAGTAATGTCCTCATGTGGTTAAGTCTGCAGGATGTTTCTAACCCCACATCCTGTTTCCTTAAATCCTTTAATCAGCTCATCTGAAGCCGAACCACCGAGTTATTATACACCAGATTATCACCACAGCACACAGATAAAGACTCTGAAGCTGTAATAGCTTCTAATAATTAGGTGTTCTCAGTGAAGCTTGCTTGTTGATTTCTCACTACAGCGCACAAGAGACATCTGTGTTTCTTCAGTGCAGGAATAGAGAAGGAAAATAAAATGAAGTCTTGTGTCTTCTGTTTTGTTTAAACTGTTAACAGGACACCCACTATGTCCTTTTGTATCTCTTATTTTTTATAGGATAAAAATACAGATATCACATTTATTTTTGAGGGATTCTTGTGGAAACTCAAATTCAAAGCAATAATAGCTGTTTTACAGTGTTTCACTAACTACTACATATTTTGTAATGAGTGAAATCAGCAGAATCATGTTTTGTTAATTACTAGTCGTTGATGAGTACACCTCAGACAATCTTGGCATACAATGGATTTTGAGTTGGTAAAATATTCCCCGGATGTAAACAGAGTAAGAGGAAGAACAACAGAATTAGAGATTCCAGGTCAAAAATAAAAAGGTAAAGATTTTCTCTAATCTGAAAAGAAACATGAGTAAAACAAAACAACAAAAATAGAGTCTTTTTGGGAGAGAAAATTGAGCAGTGGAGTGCGTTAAAACAAATCTTGTGGATGAGATCATAAACAAATGAGCTATGCTGAGATATTCTCAACTACTGACCAGCAAATGTTATAAACAAACAAAACCCTGATGAGTTTTAATTGCATTAGTCCTCAAGTAATCATTTAATGTTGTTGAAATTCTTAGAAACATTATGGTCTGTATATCTAGGAGTGACTCAAAGGTCATACAACACATAGAGTTTATGTGATCGTACCATTCTAAAGAGGGCATATTATGCCAATTGGACTTTTTATAGCTTTATATCCTCGTTTTAATGTCATCCTATCCTCAAAAACAAACCCAAATTGTTGCTTTGACTCATTCATGCATGTTTGAGAAATCCTGTAAACACTTGTTGGTACAAAGCACCACCTATTGTACAAAGCTCCTCCCTGGAGATGTTTGTCTCTACAGCTGTTTTGAGAGTAAATTTAGTCTGCAGTTTTTTTTAATTTATTTATTTATTTAATTTTTGTTCTCCCACCTCTTGCATGTTAGTTTTTATTGTGGTAAAAGTAACAAGCGGAAAACAGATTCTATTTCATCCTTTTAGTTCTGATTGAATGTATTTGCTTTCTTTGATAATTACTTGGAGAATGACTTGTAGGTTTGGAAGAAATATCGGTCCTTTTTTTAAAAAGACATAAATAATTCATTGACCTTCACTGACTCACTAAACTCCACCAGAGAGCCCATTCTTCCTACAAGGTCTGATTAAAATTATGCCTTTTTTTGTGCTTTTTTTCTTCAGTGTATTCTGTCTCAACCAAAGTTCTGGCCCGTGGAGGTCACAGCTCTTTGCCTCAGGACCAAACTGGAAAAGGGAAGATCTCGATGCGTGGAGAGAGCCATGATGCAAACCCAGGTGAGGAGATATTTGTGGAAATGTTTACTTACCAAAACCAAATTGTCTGTAATTTACAGACAATTCGGACAACTTGACATGTATGAGCTGCAGTTGGGAGTTGGGAGAAAACCATGGACTTAATCTAAAAACTTGAAAAAGCACACCTAACAGGTCCCTCCCCCTTGCTCTCTGCTGCACTACACCCCTCCCTCCACAGCTCCCCCCTCGCAGCAGAGCCTGCTGTGAATGGTTGAGCAGTGTTGCGTTACTGCACTCTAAAAATGAAATGTTGGATTTACTTAACTTATGTCAACTGGTTCCACTTAACTGAGTTGAGTAAATTCAAAGCAATATACCAGTTTTTTAACCAAAGAACATGAGTATGTTGCTTTGAATTTTACTTAACTCAGTTAAGTGGAACCAGACATAACATGGTTAAGTAAATCCAACATTTCATTTTTAGAGTGTGGTCTGATTCTGGTATGAACATCTATAATGCAAAAAGGAAGCCATATGTGAAAACCATCCAGACATACTGCTATCTTCTCTGAGCCAAAGTTCATTTAAAGTGAACTGAGGCAAAGTGAAAAACTGACCTGTGGTCAGATGATATGAAATTTGAAATTATTTTTGGAAACCATGAACCCTATGTTCTTCATACTACAAAGTAGTGAGATCATCCAGACCAGGGGTCACCAACCTTTTTCAGACTGAGAGCTACTTTCAGGGTACTAAGTAACACGAAGGGCTACTTGTTTGATACAAACATAAATTTGCATGGCTCACCTTTAATTATAGTATTATTAATAATAATAAATTTATACATGTGAGTATTTATCTCCCTGATTACATCTCAATGTTAAAGACTCCTTGTGGTAATCATAATTTGCTGTGGTAGATATGATCAATAATTATTAATAATAAGTAATTTAAACTTTGTGCAGCAGAATTTGATTCCAGAGTTCCCAGTTTGAAATCCTTTTGGAGCTCTTTGTGGGACTGGAGTGTGGATAGTTGTCTGTGTTCCTGTCTGTCTTGAGCCCTGAGAAAGGCTCCAACCTCCACCTTGATCCTAATTAGGAACAAGGACATAATGGATGGATGATTTTTTTATAGCAGAAAACAGACATTTAAACATAAAACATTTTTTATTTAATCTCAATTAACGTGTATAATTTTGTGTATTTTGTAAATACAAAAAAGAAAATGATAAAAATATTTGACAGTTTTGTAGGAAAGAACACATTTGGAACATTTATTTAAAATACACCTGTTTAAAAAACAAAACCACAAAAGCAGGTGTTGCCTATTTCTTCTTAAAAATGATAAATTCTTTACCATTTAAAAAAAAACGTTTACCAGTAAAAAAAATAACTCATGCCCTTTGTGCTCATCATTCCTACTAACTCTTGTAGATGCAAAATATCAGTTATGTAATATAAAAAAACAAGTACAGAAAAACAATTCTCTAAATAATTGTAAAATCAATTTGTTCTCCTACGTTTTCCCTCCTACTCTGAGGTAAACAAACTATTTGTATCCTAAAGGGTTAATTTTCCAAACGGTGGGGTTTGGGGGTGGAGTTAACTGTGTGTGCCTATATTCAGCTGCAGCCCGCAGAACAGAGAGGGACTCAGACTATTTTCAGTGTACAGTTCAAAAGTCTGCCTCTCTGATAGTATGGGGGTGCATTAGTGCCTCTTGATGGGCAGCCTACACATCTGGAAATGCACCATCAGTGCAAAACGGTTTTAGAACAACATATGCTCCCATCCAGACATGATCTTTTTGGCCCTTCATATTTCAGCAAAATAATGTTAAAAAACATATTGAATCGATTACATCATGGCTTCATCGTAAAAGCATCCAAGTGCTGAACCAGTCTGCCACTGCCATCAAATTAAAAGCTACCGTAACTTTTTTTACTCACAAAGTGTTACAGTTTTTTAGTTTATGCATTTTTTATGTTTTCTGTCTTCCATTGTGAATAAATTATTTGGCTTATGAAATCTGCAAAGCTTTGCATTCTGTTTTAATTAACATTTTACACAACGTTCCAACTTGGTCTGAGTTGGGGTTGTATATTACATGGTCTTCTAGATCAGATTTGATGGTAAGCCTTTTCAGCACATCTGTGGATGTTTTAGCTCTCGCTGCACAAAATGTGGAAACTAGTGAGGCCATCGTCAAAGTTAGAGGAGCTGCAAAGCTCCACTCAGCTCCAGTGAGTAATTGAGTAACCTTGTTTCTTTCAGAACAAGCCTGCACACAAACAAAACCATTAATCCCCCACAGCTCTAAATGTTATTTTCGATGTTGATCAATAACATCCCTGAAATAGCAAGCAAAGACAGCAGGATGAGATTATGAAAAAGCTGCTGAAGGATTTATTAGACCGGCTGAAGACGACAGTCACTGTGTTCCAACTCCAAGAAATAAAACACATTCTTTGTGCTGTTTTTTTGTTTTTTTTTAAACCTTTACAGCCCGAGGCCTGGTGCTTCTGATCAGAGCTGAAAACAGTAAATGGTATTTTCTTAGATGTATTTTATATAGTTTGTGCAGTTTGTCATAAAAGTTTCAAAGTTGCTGATTGAATAAATCTTACTCTTTCTTTTATATTTAAACTTTTTTCTACATTTGACTGTTTCAGCTACATGATAAAATGTTTTATTACCAACATTTCTGAATTTAATGCGTCCTTATCTGTATTATTTAAATTTATAAATATGACTGCATTAGCTTGCAGATTTAGGCGGCTAATAGGTGATTATCTTTTTTAGCTTTGAATTTCAGAGCTTTAATGGCCAAAATAACAAGTTCAGTGTCGGAGCTGCTAATTATTTGCTAATTAGATTCTGTTTCCTTGTAGCAGCACCAGTGTTTCAGTAAAAAAAATCACAGGGGATCTTTGTGTGCTGGCATATCAGATAGCTTTTCCTTGCAACTCTGTAGAAAACACGGTAACCCTCTGTAGAAAAGCAGCTATTAGTTTATTTCTCCTGTGCATTATCACCTGCTGCCGAATGCTAAAGGGTCTGTGTTTGTGGGTCTGTTTGTCATGTTAACAAAATATGAACAGATTGTAATGAACCTGTCAGAATGTGATCTTGCTTCTACAACTGATTCACTTTTTAATGTAGTCCAGTTAAAGATGCTAAAGCTAAGTAACCTTAGCAAACACAAAAAATGTTTGTAACTCATTAATTTCATAGATATGAAGCTTCAGTTTGATGTTTGTAGCTGAGAGTCATCTTCAACACATAATTTCATCTCTGACGGATTCTGCATAACATCATTTTGTTTTGAAAAGCAGTTACAACTCAATTCGTTTTCTTTTTACATTTTCTCACAGATAAAAATTACGACTGAGTATTCGGGCCACACAAGTTAGTTTTTTTTAAATTACGAGAATAAAGTGATAATATTACAAGAATAAAGTCATAATGTTACATGACGTCCATTTTTGATTCTTGCGTCGGCTAGATCTTCATCCGATCTGATAAAATTCTTTCAGTGATTTAAGTAATGAATTGCAACATAAATAATTTTATGTCAGAATTTTATTTTGAATTGTGTGATATTTAAGTTAAATTAAAGCTACCTGTAAGGCCAACACACCACCTGCAACTGAACTAACATTGTAATAGACATGAAAGTCAAAGTATTATCCTTTCCAACTAGAGTCCATATCATTTCAGCTGAATAAGATCAAATTCCTTTTGAGTTTTATTGCTACTGTTTCTGATTTGCTGATGTGAGTTAATACAGCAAGTTGAAAAGACATCTTCCAATTTTTTTCTGCGTGGGACAGCTGGAGTCTAAGAGAGTTGTTCTCTGTTTGCTCAGCGTCTCCATGGATCTTCCCTGTTATCAGCCATTTAGCACCTAATGACCCTGTAACCCTGTCAATATTCAGAGGCTGATTGCAGCATATTCTCTGGATAAAACATGCACAGCATAAAGTTGCTGCTACTGAATCTGCCCTAATATACATTCATTGTCAAAAAAAAAGTATTCAGAAGGAATGGTCCAATTTGGACCTAATTTTGTACACCTGCGGACCAGTGTTCAGTATAGAAATTATACAGCTTGTAAAGAGTTGGCAAGTCTAAAAAAAGCACTAAAAGTGCATCATTTTGTAGAGGTTGCATTTTGGGTGGGGTGGTCATGTTGCACAGTTACCTGTTATGTCGGTTGCACAAATGCCAAGGTGGTCAAGAAATGGAACCGGTAGATATCTAAGCAAACCCACACAGGTCATGAAGTTTCAGGTTACCCAAAACAAACTTCAAGCCTGACTCATGCAGCAGGATAATTGTGCCGATTTTTGACTTGATTTTCCTCTTTTGACAAACTCTGATTATCATGGCTCTAAAGATAATCTTGATCTTGAAGAGTAATCACGGGGCCGCTCCAATCTTAAATCAAGGATATTCTACATATTGGATTGTCTTGCCCGATATCCCAGGATAAACGAGCATGCAGCCTGTTGAATGCAACGTTGATCTTGAAAGGTTTTGCGTGATTTCCCGTCTGACGTCTGAATGTTCGTGAGTGAATCTTTTCATGTGCGTTGTGCCATGTGGTTTTACACCACACACTGTAGAACCAAACCTGTTATATCTATAATTTTTTTTATTGTCATGTGTGAGGGGTCTCAGGTTTTGAAAATCAATGACAATTTTAAAGTCTTGCTGTGTGAACCAGGCAATAGAGTGTGAGGATTGTTACATTGTGTGCCAAACAGTTCAGAACCTCATGATATCTGTGCCATCTATCCAAACACAAGTATTGGGTTCTTTACAAGACATCAAATCATCCCTTTTTATAACTCGGTGCTGCCACCAACTCAACTTCAGGTTCACTGTCCTCTTCATCAGCTCTTATTAACACCTGATCTGAAAGGGCTGTGTCAAGAGCAGTGCTGTTACTGGTAGACATAGACTGATGACGAGTTGTGGTGTACCATGCTCAGCAATAACTCTCAGTTTGGCGTTGCCATGAACGATTATTGTGTGACAGAACACAGGAGAAAGAACTAAATCAGCTAAAATGGACCAGGCTTATTCCAAGCATTAGATAGCAGGGATTCATAGAGTTTAACTTCAGGACACCTAGTAGTGATTGAAGAGTCCCTAACAGCACAGCACTGCACTCATATGTCTTAACCCTCTGGAGACAGTACCCTTGTACCATCTTTCAACAAAGCAAAAAAAAACGTTCACATGTGTGTCTTTGGACTGCCTGCTTCATGTTGAGATCCTCCTATTGATTGCCAGATCCACTGATTCTTTTTCCCCAGTCAAATGTGGGATCAGCTTGAATGTCAGTTCCAACCTAGAGGTAATTTGTAAGATGAGGATACTACTTTATGACTTTGTTCTGCACTAAAACAATGCCTGTCCTGGTCTAAGGGGGTGCCACACCCCACTAATATTTAATCAGCATAGTACCCAAACAGCCAAATCTGTTTAATGTAAAGCATTGATACATCATTGTGAGTTAAACTCTTGTGTAGGTGGGCCTGCTCTGGTCACTAGAAGGAACAGTTATTGGCTTGTTTTTATATACTATATTGCCAAAAGTATTTACTCACCTGCCTTGACTCACATATGAGCTTAAGTGACATCACATTCCTAATCCATAGGGTTCAATATGATGTTGGTCCACTCATTGCAGCTAGAACAGCTTCAACTCATCTGAAGGCTGTCCACAAGGTTTAGGAGTGTGTTTATGGGGATTTTTGACCATTCTTCCAGAAGCACATTTGTGACGTCACATACTGATGGACGAGAAGGCCTGGCTCTCAGTCTCCGCTCTAATTCATCCCAAAGGTGTTCTATCAGGTTGAGGTCAGGACTCT
>JARVJO010000001.1:41992230-42007043 GCA_031762555.1 Cynodonichthys magdalenae
TGATTGGCTGATTAGAAATTAAGTGTTAACGAGCAGTTGGACAGGTGTACCTAATAAAGTGGCCGGTGAGTGTAGATGGTCACAGGACTGATGGTCTGTTGTTGTTACTGGAACTGAAGTTCATGAATGAGTAGCTAAATAAACAAAATAAAACTTACAGGAAGCTGTTCTTACAGCTTGTCCATGTCCTAAAAGTGACTGTAAATCCACTGTGTCTGGTTGCCCAGGCTACATCATTTTATAGAAAAACATTTGTGTTTCCTGGATTGTTCCCTGTTTTGTTTATTCCAAAATATAGATTTAGGATTTCTAAAAATAAATTGCTGAAATCTACTCCAAGTTCCTGAGTAGCCAGATTGAGAACATTTCTTTAATACACTTATAGCCACAGTCCCTTTGTTTCAGTCATAACAGATTGCTCATGGCCACAGTCAAGAGTCGGAACATGGATCAGCTGGTAAATTAAAATCTCTTTCCTCCTGCCCAGCTTCACCATGTTGCATTAGTTCAGTATCTGAATCACTGCAGGGACCGTCACAATCCATCTATCAGTCTTCTGTCCCATCTATACTCACTCATGACCAAGTCCACAAGAAACCTGAGCCCCTCCACTTGGGGCAGTGACTCAATACCAACCCAAAGGTGGAAATCTAGCCTGTTTCTGTGAAGGATTATGGTCTCAGACATGGAGGTATTGATGTTTTGTTTTTTGTTTTTTTTATCTTCACACTTGCCTGCAAACTGCTCCATTGCTTGCTGGAAGTTTTGGCTCAAAGTCAACATTTTTACGGCGTTCATAAAAAGGTCCACAAACTGGAAACTCCCTGGCCCTTGGTATCAAAAAGAGCCTTTAGAGGTGGTTTTGGGTATCTGGTAAGGATGTTATCTGAAAACCATCCAGTGGAAATGTTTCAGACATGTCCAACTGAGAAGAGACTTCATAGTTTCTTAGGACTCATTGGAGTCTGGTTTAGTTGGTTGGTTGGTAACTTAAAGGATATGAAACAGTATAAAATACAGAGTAAAATATTAAATAAAATGATGCTACCCAAAGACATTTTCTATAAGAAAAGAGTTTTTATTTAAAACGTTCTGTTATTAATCATGTATGGCTATTGTGAAAGTGAGACTTTGTGATAGTGAAGTTCTTACAGACAGGATCCAGAGTTCATAAATAAAAATCTTACTAATCATATGTTAAAAAAACATTTTCAGTTCTGCCTCATGTTTGAGTTTTAATGAAACAAACCAAAAAAGCACCACTGTTGACTGAAGAAGACTAAAAGATTCTGCACATGATGACACTTTGTGGCTTTTCTTCATATCATAGATTCTACAGATTCTGGTCAGGGCCGTGGTGGAGAACTTGACCGACAGCCAGGGGGTTCTGGCGGGACTCTTGGCGCCCAAACTGAAAGAGCTTTTTGGTCGAGTCAGTTCACGGCACAGCAGCGACGCTGAGATATGGAGGCAGTACGCCCAGCTGTATGGTGGAGGCCTCGGAGCCGACCCTGAGGACAACGAAAAGGTCGGTGCCGTTCAGTCTTCTCATTAGAGTTCCCTAATAATTCACTGCATCAGTTTATTAAAATATTTTGTAGCCGTCTTCTCTTAAAGTTTCAAGACTGCAGTTTCCTTCTTTACCTGAAGGTGGCAGTGTTGATTTGAACCCTTAAAGGATGTTTTGACCACTTTGGAAAAAGTGGAGTTTATTAAAGCGATGAGCTAATGGCTAGTCGGAACACAGCTGCCGGATTAAAACAATTTCAATCTTCAAAATTTCTTATCAGTTCATGCAAAAGCAATTTTATAGACGTTTGCATTGTCATCAACAGTTTTTTTTTTAATTATGTGGGTGTTTACTGATATTATTAGTATTTTCCTAACTGTTGGCATCAATTTAATATTTTCTGACAGATTAACTGTAAAGTAAACTTGACAAAGGTGTGAACTGCTATACATTGATTGATATTGGTTAATTTAAGAAAGCTAAAATACTTTTTGATCTTTGCACTTTTTGGTTGTTAGCTCATCAGTCCTGTTAGAATCAAACACTTTTTGTACAAACTGAAGTTGCTTATAAAGCTCATCAACATCAGGTAAAATATTAATAGTTAAAATTTCCTGTCTGACCCTGTCTGAAGTATCCTTTTAAGTCAGAGAATATAATCTTTGAATGTGTTTGGCTTTTTATGGCAGTAACATGATGGTGAGAGTGTGTAAGCGTGTGTACATGTATTTGTTGTCTTATCGGGACAATATTGGATCATTCCTCTGGGGCCCATTACTCCTTAAGCCCATCAGGGGCAATACAGTTGGTGGGTTAGGCATTGGTTTAGGCTAGGTTTAGAGTTAGGTATGTACTGGTAAAGGTTAGGTTTAGGGGATAGAAATGACTGGAAAATCAATGGAAGTCAATGCAGAGTCCCCATAGGTATAGAAGTACAGACATGTGTGTGTCAGACACTGAGCAAAAACAGTTGTTCTGCTTGTGTTTTATTCAGGCTCTGGGGTTCCTCTCCAAAGCTCATCGCTGTGAGGTTCAAACAGGCAGCTGGGAGAAAGACCCTTTTCTGTTCAAGGAGGTGATCCAAAGAGCCGTCCACATGGGAGAAGGTGAGAGCAACACTAGACTGTAATATTACTGACATAGAGTCTAACACGTCTCTGAAGATCAGAAACAAAGGAGTGCTGTAAGGATTCTTCACTGTAACACAGCTGGTGTTAGTTCAGCTTTGTGTCCATGTTTGACCTTTATTGATAAAATAACTTTAACCTGAAGTTACAATCCAGAGCAGCAGTTTTCAAACTTTTTCTTTGCAGTGTATGCTCACCTCAGCCATTATCCCCACGATAGTTCATCCCTGATTTAAGGCGGTGCCTCTTCCTGCCAGCAAACTCTTATCTTTTCTGAAAGAATTCAATTCTTTCCTCTCTGCTAGTCATCACTTCTGTCTGGGTCATGCACCAGCTAACCAGTAAAGAACAAAAATTGACCCAATCTAATTCTGTGCGGTCCATCTGATCACCATGGAAACGACATTTGTGTAACATCAAAACCGTTCCAAGTTCTGGAGATGTTCTAGAGGGGAGGTTTGTGTAAACCCAGATGTTGGCAGAATATATTTCAAACTTGTTTTCACATATTTTACAGCCAGACTTGTTTCAGAAATGTTCATGATGTCAGCTGCTGTGAATGTAGCAGCAAATGTATGAGCATGTAGCGACCGTGTGTGTGTGTGTGTGTGTGTGTGTGCGCGCGTGCTTCATTCCCCTCCCTGCTGCTCTGTTTTCTTTACTTCTGAATGAATCTTAACAAGTAAAACATTTCCTAAACCAGGTTTGCGCACCACGGTGGAGCAGCTCCTGAACCCAGACATGTGACCAGACTCCAAAAGACTAGAAAGCAAAGGACTGATAAGGCAGACGAATAACCACTGGTTGACCTTTCCAGTCACAGCTCAGGCAGAGACGGGCAGGGCTGCCAGGGGGGAGGAGGCAGGAAACAGCTGGGCTTCCTTCCATGGGGGGGAGAGGGAGTGTTGACCAGTTCAACAGGCAGATACTGCAGAGACGTGACCTGTTAGTTTCCCCCAGGCGGGCTGATACTGTCAGGAGAGATTTATTTAAACCATCCATCAACAGAAATTCATCTGCTCCTGTTCTTTTTCTGTTTTTTTTACAACTTGTTGCTTCATTTAGAGAAATCTAACACTTCATACATGCTGCAACATGAAGCGATTATTAGTCTGGTTGTGCTTTTAGGTAAACATCGTAAAAATGTTATTTTTATTTAAGAGTTCAATTTGTTCCTTCTTGAATTCCTGAGCTACAGCCACAAATGTCTAGACAAAACAATGTCAATATTAATAATTGATCCAAATCATCTTAATTTCAAAAACATACGTCAGTAAAACAAACCATCTGACCTCCCATTTACACTGCGTCCGCTCCGACCTCCACAATAAAAACACATCCATTATAATCGATGAGAGCATTTACACTGTGTCTGCAGGCCGGCGGTCATCCGCCAAAATTAGATCCGATCTGGTGGACCAAGTCAATGTACAAAGATAACATCGCACCAACAGAAAAAGGAACAAGCACGACATCCATATTTTCAAAATAATTTACCAAAGAGAGACTACATGTATTCAAAATCCTAATCCTAATAAATACATGTATATTTATACATACCTGCTGTCAAAATGTATCATTCTTTTTGGGAAGCAGATGACAACATGCAGCATACACGGAAAACATGGTTTTATTTTGAAATACGGACTAAAACAGAGACAGCGATGCAGTTTCAGGTGTTGTTTCCAGTCCATCTTCCACAGAATAAATTAATTTGTCACTGGATTATTGCACAATCTCACATTTCCATCACATTCTTCTCAGAGCACCTCTGTGCTTCGGAAGTCACCAAAAAAAAAAGTCTGGAACGCTGCTAAAAAACAGAAACTATTCCTGCAATGGCTGCGCTCAGACCCTATTCTGCATACCTTGGAATATTAAAGCAGTTTTGTTAACAGTAAGATCATCAGCTTTCAGTAGAGTAGTTGTGTTTCCCTCAATGATTTTTATGGGCATTTTGAAAGATCACATTAGAAAAGGTTGATGGAAACAACAAAATTTAAAAAATGTCCTCAATTTAGCAAAAAAGTTTTTACGCTCACTTGAGGTGGTCTTTGGATTTTCCGAAAAAGAGTTAATGCTTCACTCATTTTTTGTGTTTAATACAATCAAATTCTAAACAAAGCTACTCTTGATATCATCACTTTCTGTTTTTGTTGTCAGAAAGAAAAGAAAACATCTGAGGGTCTGACAAAAAGTGGCTCATTTAGGCCGTGGTTCTGAGGTTTATGATCTGTTTTAATAAAGTCCTGAAAAACATCCTTATAAAACATTAACCCCTTAACATTAGCCTGAAATTTTTTAAAAGCCTTTTAAGGAACAGTTTTTATTTTATGTAAGGTGTCATGCTAAAGGTAAGAACCAGAGGAAGTCGTCCGACACCCTGGTTTAAAAAAAAACAGCCCCCTGTAGCATCTGGAAATGTCTGAAAACATTTAAATGGTAAATGGTCTGAAATTATATAGGGCTTTATTAAGCCCAGTCGGACCCCAAAGTGCTTTATAGTTACAGACATTCACCCAGTCAAACTGATGGTGATAAGCTACATTGTAGCCACAGCTGCCCTGGGGCTCACTGACAGAGGCAAGGCTGTCATGCACCGGCACCACCGGACCCTCTGACCACCATCAGTAAGCAGGCGGGTGAAGTGTCTTGCCCGAGGACACAATGACTAAGACGGCTCGAATGGATCGAACCGTCAACCCTCAGGTTGTAGAAAGACTCCCTTAATCACTCAGGCACAGCCGCAGAAACCAAACTGTTTTTGCCCACCAGTGGAACAAAAACTGTTAAGGGGTTAATTTTTGGCCTTATGTACTTGTTGGATGAACAGAAAGAAAAAATAGAAATGCCAGGAAGTTGTACAGATTTTTTAAAGATACTACCAGGGCATATTTTCTTCTTCCTTTCTGCCTTGCACAATGTGTTTTGGACCCCGCTGGAGCGCGCTGCCATGGTGTATAATAATAAAACATATATAAATCATCAGTGAGCCTTTGTTTTTGTTTTAGTTAAGTTTAGATTGAGAAGAAAGGAATGGACTTTGTCTTACTCAGCAGTGATGACAGTGGGTGCATTCAGACAGTTTTTGATCTCTGAATCTGTCCTTTTGTTTTTTAGTGACAGTTAGCTGCAGTGAGAGAAAGAGTCATCCATCAGAAGCTCTCCAGATGCTGTCCTCCGCCCGCCTCAGCCTCAGGAGTCTGGCCACTAAAGCCAAGGTGCGTTAAAACACTGGAACATTTATTAGACTCTAATAACAGTAACAGAACTCTTCTCTCATGTCCTGTGTCTTTATTTCTTCCAGCAAATGCACACGGATGTGGCCACAGGTCAGGTCCACTCTGAGCTGCAGGACGGCGTCGCTGCTCTGGAGCAGCTCATCGCAGAGCTGCAGGAGCTGAGCGGGAAGCTGCGCAACCAGTCCCAATGACTCAACCCAGAAACACCTGTTCTCAGTTCCATGTTGACTCTTATACAGTCCTAAGCATATCTGTAATCATGAAGTTTTTTTATATTTACAATAAAATATCAACAATGTAAAACATCGAGAAGTAAAATATTTTACAGTTAAATGCTGCTTATGGATTTTTTTGTAATTGTTTATTTTGGAAGATGAATTTTACTGGAGTCATAAAACAATCTTCATGTTAGACTCAAACCAACAGTTTTTATCGTACAACCCTGATTCCAAAGAAGTTGGGACGTTGTATAAAATGCTAATTTTTGCAAATCTCATAAATTTATATTTTTTTCTCAACAGAACATGATAAACAAAATTTATGAACTGTGAAATAAGACTTTAAAGGGAGAAAAATGCCTTTTTCAGTTGTATTGCAGCAATACAACACAAATAGGTGTGAACAGGAGCAAATAAAGGTTTTTAAAGGAAGTGGTACTTTGACAGCTGGAACACTCTCCATTAGAAACTGTTCACACCCAAAACTCATGGCCGCACCCCCAACTTTTTCCTCTTAGGGCAGGGGTCTGCAGCCTAGCGCTCAATATTCTGATGTTTCCCTAAAAGACGTGCCCTTAAAAGGTCCAGATTTGAACAACTCCCTCCTAGGTGTTCTAATACTGTTCTGGAAAGAAAAAGTTGCTATCCTTGCCAACATCCAACAGATGTTTCACTGTTTTTTAGTGCAGGAAAAGCATTGCAACTTTCTTCGTTTTTTATGGCATAAAGATGATGACCTCAATAAGCCGGTCATCGATTACCGCACGAGGGTTCACGTCTTTGGCAATTCACCATCTCCTGCTGTAGCCATCTATGGGTTGCGAAAGGCAATCAATACAGGTGTCCAGACGTATAGCATCAACACGGTGATGTTTGTTGAACAACACTTCTATGTAGATGATGGTTTGGTCTCTATGCCATCTGAAGCCGAAGCAATCAGCCTTTTCCAACGAACTCGGGCTTCGCTTGCTGAATCAAATCTTCACTTACACAAGTTTGTCTCAAACAGTCCAGAAGTGATCGGAGCTTTCTCAGAAGAGGATTGTGTTCCAGTCAATAAAGATCTGATTTGAGTGGAAATGTTGCAACCATGCAACATAGCTTGGGTCTGTTATGGGAAATCAGGATGGACACATTCACATTCTCTGCATCAATTGATGTCAAACCCTTCACCCAACTTGGGGTCCTCTCCACAGTCAGCAGTGTTTTTGATCCTTTGGATCTGTTGGTTCCTGTCATGATCCAGGGAAGAGCCCTTCTAAGGGAACTTACCTCAGAATTGTCTGACTGGGATTTACCCCTCCCTGAAGATAAACTGAAGAAAAAAGAAACCTGGAGAAATTCCCTTCAAATCTTAAAAGGGCTTCATGTGCCACGCAGATACACCCAATCTTCACTCGGCAAGGTTGCACACAAAGAACTGTGTGTTCTCTCAGATGCGTCAACAAAAGCCATTGGAGCCGTAGCCTATCAGAGAGTAGTTTGGAAGGATGGAAAAATTGAGGTAGGAGTCATTATGGGCAAAACTAAATTACCACCTCAGTCTGAGCCCACTATCCCAAGATTAGATCTTTGTGCTGCTGTTCTGGCAGTAGAGATGGCAGACCTCATCCAAGAGGAACTGGACCTAAAGCAGGACACTATCAGGTTCTTCACCAACAGCAAGGTGGTCCTTGGGTACATCTATAATGAGACTAAGCGTTTCTACATGTACGTCCACAACGGAGTTCAATGTATCCTGAACGTAGCGCGTCCAACTTGAGGCGTTTTAAATGCTCAAAACGTGTTTGGTGTGAACGTAGCATGAGAATGAGGCAGACATGATGTACATGTTCAAGACAATCTTTTGCCCTCCACTGTGAGACATTGTCCAGGCAACACTGTAAGTTCATCAAATAAAATAAATGTTTAGAAGTTTGAGAAGCATGATGATTAAAATTTATGTTGAAAATATATATTTTATATATTTGAGAAAGGAAATGTATACTAATAATCATACCTTTGCTAGTGTATGTACAGTGACATACAGTCATATTTAGAGTTGTTTCTTTGCAAATGCTTATATTATTTTTGCATTTTTGTTGTTACAGTTTTTCACCTCATCTATCTGTGAAGACTGAGAGTAAACAGTCAATGTCACTTCGACTATGTCTTCATTGACTAAAGGTTTAGCTTGATGTTTAAACAGAATTCATACACTCTGTTGAGGACATTAAAGTTTTTTTTTAAGAAACTGTGGTATCTTTGAGTTTGCTTCATTTAATGTTTAGGGTGATAAGCACTGTTAATGCTTGCATCCTTTGTGAGATTGTGTTTTCATGGGCAATATTATAGTGAAAAATCTTATATGTCAGGAGGGAGACCTGACTGGCACCCCAGACCTTGATTTCATGAATCCGTCACAGTACCTAAAACAGGGTATCTGCAGGTTTTAGCAAGTCAAATTTAAGACTTTTTAAGACTTTTTTTTAATACCACCTTGAATGAAATTTAAGACCGAAAATATAAGCGATGGTTCGGGGATTCTGCTGCATTACAACCAAGCACACGTGTGTCACTCAATAAAAAGCATTGAATATGAAGATATTCAGCTCTATGGTTAAATTAACTATTTTACAACTGTAGTTATTTGGTTGGAAACAACCAACAAAAAAAAATACATCGAAATACATTCATGGCAGAAAACTTGTGTTTTAACCTCCAGTTTTGCCTTTATACAAAAAGAAGTCATCCAGACAACCGTTAATAAACATGCACTTTATCCTGACCCATCAAAATCCAACAATGTCTGAAGGAAGAGAGGTTTTAACAACTTTTCTGTAGTTATGTATTATCAGTGTTTTGAATTGTGGGACTCTGATATATTTGAAAAATAATAGCACATAAAGTTCCTTTATAAAGAATAAATTAAGTACTTTATTTTTTAATTTATTTATTTAGTTTGACAGATTTCTTCCCCAATATCAACATTTAATTCAAAGAGAATATATACAGGATTATAGCTCATGTAGTCATACTGATTGATGATTTGTCATCCTTCTAGAAGGCGACCTGTGACCTACTATGGTCAAAGGTTTTCTATTGCTAGTAATCAATCTGTGCACAACTCCTACATTGGATTGTCATATTATTTATTTTTCATATTCGATCATTTATGAATTATATTTATCCCAGTTCAGTTAGTAGTGTAGTTCTAAAAATAATAAAAGTTTAGCACATCCAAACAGACAAAAGACATTATTGTTAAAACATTTTGTCGCACTCTGTGGGACCTAGAGTTTGGTCATGCGTGCAAGTTGCACATGTTGTTGTTTACGCATCGTTTACTCGTCAAAGTAACATGAAATGCTCACATGTATTTGGCCTGGTGCGCTTTCCATAGTAAAATAACGACAACGCTCTGAACACAAACATAAAACTGACTTTTTAAAACCTTTTCAGTCTTTTGTCAAGAGTTATAATTCATTTAAATAATCACACACCATATACAAAATTCACAAATTCAAAAGAGAAGTTTTGCCATATCTGAAATACTGAATATGGCTCAATTTTTTTCAGGGGACTTTGGAGATATGGAGTAAAACTGACCACTTTCTTTCCTGTCAGGCTTCAATTTAGAACGTTTTGTCCAGTTTTAGTGTCACACTCAGTTCTAAACAACACCCACACTTCATGTTTGAAAACGCTGTAATAAAAAGTAAAGGATGTGCTCTGATTTTTTAGCACATCAGTAGCTAAAGGTGCACAAAAGCACATTCCCTCATCCTGTTTCCCTGCAGTGTGTGCTGAGAGGATCCTGAGATTTCCCCCTGCATTTGTTTCCTCCACCAGCAGGAAAACGACCTTCAACTCCTGATGTCCTATTTTTTATCTCTTTTTTTATTATTATTACAATAAAGCTTGTCTTTTATTAAGCTGAATTGTGTTATCTGAGCATCCAGAGCCTGAGGTTTAAAGTAAAGCTTGTGGCAGCAGACTGATAAGGATGGCAGGGACTTGCTTCAGATAAAGTTACTCAAAAGTTATCTATGCAGCCACTGTTTTATAAGCGAGGACTGAAAAGCTGCAGCTTCGTACCGTCAGGTGTCTTCACAGCTTTAGAAGCAGTGTGACACTCAGGTAAGGCTCATTAAACCCAAGTTTCAGTCATCGCCCCACCATATCCCTCACAGATGGCACGAGTGACCTGGCCTCTCAATGTGCTTTCATTTCCTTCAGCCCATCAGAATGATTCGCTGCAGTTCTGTCATCACCCAGACGGACAGTGCTAATAAAACCAAACACAGCTTCGCCTGTTCTGCGCAGAAATTCCTGATGTTCTGTGGAGTGTGTCGGACACCAGAACTCCCATTGCATCCCACCTATAGTTAAAGTCAGGATAAGTTTTAACACATGGATGCCTGAGTGTCTTGGTGATGGGTTCAAATGAGTTCTCTGTGCCCTCCACAAATGCTCGTTAAATCTCTTATCATGCAAAGAAGAAGCCATCTTTGAACATGAAGAAACACAGCCGCCTTCTCTGGACTCATTTAAAATGGAAAATGTCTGTGACGAGATTAATCGAAATCTGAATTCTTGTGGAGGGAAAAAGAGAGGAACAATTTATCTATTTTATCTGCACCTCTGAGTATAACATTTGTTGTATCCTTCACCACATCTGTTGCCGTTTTATGAACATGTTTGTTCTAATTCAGAGCCAGCTCTGTGTGAATGACCTGCATCCTGGCTGAGTGAATGAATCAACTCCCTGCCGAGATCTAAAAACATTGCCTCACTGATGACGTACTGAGGCCTCAGACCTTCTCGGAGTCTTGCCATCTCTTTCTGCTCCTCCGCCCTGCTTTCCCTAGAAAGTCATGACACAGTACGTCTTGTGTTCTGCTTACAATCAGAGCTCAAGGTTCTAAATCCAGCTGTGGGGAGTGCTGCCAGGATCCAGCTCACATGAATCAGCAAATAAACACACATTCTTCTGGATAGTCTCTGGGTGCAGGAAGTGTTTGACTTGAAACTTTCTCAGGAAACCAAAATAATCTCAGATGACATCAGTGATCAGAAATAGCAGCGGTGGTCGATGACCCTTCAGTCCAGTTCTCAGCTGGACTCTGACACACGGCTGAAGCTTCAACCAAACCTCTCTAACAAGTATCTGGTGTCACTCCCAGCTACTCATCCAACAACTCATTCATCTCCAAGGCTAAGACTATGGCTGGAAAAACTGGGGTCATGACTTTTATTTCTTACGACTCTACAGCTTCATCCTAGTCATGACCTTTTACTACTTTACAAGATAAGAAAAAAACAGATTGAATACGGCTGAGAATACAGCACAAAACCCAACCGATAGTCCAAAACACATTAGCACGCCAGGCCAAGGAAAGCAGGGATGCAGTGGGTGTTGCAGCACCCCTTGGTGGTGTTCTGAGGACTTTCTGTAGTTTGTAAGAACTATTAAGGGCTCAGCATGCTCCATCTGAAGCCCAGCAGTCACGTGGTTGCTCGACATTTGTTTTCCGGACACCTGTCAGGGTCTGTGAGACACAAGCGCAAAGTTGCTGGGAAACCTCTCCCACTGCTGCACACGTTAAAACACAGGGTTTTTCCCACTGGAGGTTCCACCCCAACACCGTCATTTGGCCACAAATTTTTCATAAATACAGCGCCACACTTTTAATCAGATGGACTCTTCTGTGCACAATGCCTTTGCTCTCTCCCTCGGTGAGTTTTTGGACTGTCTTTTGAAGAGTCTGAAAGAGTCATATAGATGGACGTACTTTCTGACTGCCTCAAACAACTGCCACTCAAAACTATCCATGTTGTTTGAACAAGAGTCGGCATCTTGAAGCAACATAGATGAAGCAAAATGACACCATTGTTGTCTGAGTGCTTTTCAGTATAAACAAACACACCAACAATCTTCTGACCAGTCACACAATAATTTCATATTGTGAGAATGATGAAAAGTTTGTTTGGGGTCTTGTGCTGAGAAGGGGTGGGCTACACAAGGCTGAGAACAAAATTATCAAAACTTTCGTCACACGACATGTCCACCGCTTTGGACATTTACCTGTATGTCGATCCTCACAAATTCATAGTTTTCTCTAAAAAAAATAAAAATAAAAAATCTGTAGTAGCCTTACACAGTTTGACAGGCGTATTGTGCTTGGAGAGAGGATGTGGCACAGATAATCGCGTGGAGGTAGCAAAATGATTTCCTTACAGCCTGCAGGCTCTGAGACTTTCATTTGAAGGAAGTTTTTTTGAAAAAAATCCAATTGCCCTATACTTCTGTACATCTGCAAAATGAAGGAAAATCAGTGTAATTTACAGACAATCCGTACAAATTGTCATGTCTGCATTACATCAGTGAGAGCAGATTTCGTAGGTTCAGATGAACCATGCAGAGAATTTAGTCCCAATATGCAGTGGTTATTAGAACCTATATGTTTGCTTTTGAAACAACTAGAGAATACTGTGACTGTACAACACTGGTCAACAGACAGCATGGCCACCTCAGTCATACATGTAACATTCACCACCACCAACAACTTTTTTATTTATAAAAAGTTATGTTTTTAAAGTTTGGGTGCATTTAGTTTGCTTGGCCACTAAAACTATGTCTATTGTAAGTATGGACTGATCACACCCATTTATGTCACTTGGGCGTTTATGTTGAGTCCAGAAAACTTTTAAATGTAGTTACAATGACGTGAAGTGGACCTCTCTGGTTCAAAAAAGTACCCAATGTTATATGGGCTAATAAATTATTTAATATATATCAAAACAGTCCCTGAGACTCTTTGGAAAACCTGGTCTCTCAACACTCCTGAGCCACATTTGATTTTCACATGTCTTACTATCATCACAGGAGCTTTCTTTTGACTTAAATTCATTTTTCATTCAATTCTAAAGCCTAACCCTGACCTATATTCCCTTCACACCTCAGTCCTAAACCTAACCTAACATAAGGAGCAGTGGGTATTGACAAAGTATCAAATGTTAGAATGTGTTAGCGCACACACCACTTTAGAAGCTAATGTAGAGCTAATAGTTTAAATGCTTGGTTCCATTATAGTTTGGTTGACACTAAAGATGCTGGATGCTCTGTGAAAACTTTGAGAAATTTGTCTTGTTTGATTTTGACTGAGAATTCTTATTGAGATCTCCTGTTATTTTATTATTGTCCTAACCCATCTTATAAGCTCACGTGTGGCGCAGAGGAGAAGACATGCTGGTTGACAAAAACACTTCTCTTTTCTCTTTAAAAAAAAAAAAACTAGCAACAGGGAGAAGTTCTGTGGGGAAACCTCCTAACAGGATCAGCAAACGGAAACATGTTCCTGATAAAACAAACATAAGGATAACTCTCTGGTGACGTGCTGCCTACATGCTCATCTATTTCAAGCTTGTGACAGCAACAGGGGGAGCAGAGACACCATAACCCTCTGTCTCTATCAGCTTCTCCTGTGGGATTCCCATCTGCTCTGATGACAGCTGGACGACATAATCCTGCACCGACATCAGAGTTTTATATATATTTACATATATATGGGAACTACTAAACCCTTATGTAATGGACATATTATATTAAATTACATTATGCACATTGCTGGAAATGACTTAATTTGAATTTTAATTTAGTTGCACACCCTCTTGGATCATGAGTCTGACCTGACTGTTTTCTTTGTAATTTGTCTGCACATTATCTTATTTTTACTTTTATTACATTGTACAGTATTTTTATTATTTTTATTCTATTATTGTTTTGTGAATTGATGTATCTGCTGCTGCTGTTACACCTGGATTTTCCCTCTGCAGGACAATAAAGGCCGTTTCTATTCTAGACAGAAGTGTAAAGAATTATTACTATTACAACTAATAATTTCTATGATATATGTTTCTAGAAATCTAAGACAACAAAATGCCAACATTTTAATGTATGAAATTCAAAACCCAGAATCAATGTCAAGTTGCTTCCGGTGGCGCTTTAGTGTCACCATGGTAACCACACACACCTGTCTCCCACATCCTGAAGGTGCTCCTAGCAAGACAGGTGGACAAGAAAGTGAGCCTCAAACAATCACTGCAAAAATAAGATGAACTGAAAGTAACTCCTGAACTTTATGTGGCAGAAGCATCTAATTGTCAAATCATTTATTTATTTAAGTGTGTTTACAGTATTTTATAGGAGATGAGACAGAAGTAACTTTAATTTCCAGCTTTGAAAAGAAAATTTGGTGCTCAGATACAATGAATGTCAATTAGTTTGGATGTGTGGAAAACATTATTTGTCCTCTCTGGCCTGAGTACATCTCGGGATCCTCCAGGAGAAGGTTGCTGGGAAATATACCGTTTAAAATAAAAAATAAAAAAAAGAACTGTTACCTCCACAACCCAGTGTCAGATAAACAAAAGAAAATAGGTGGGTGAGTGGATGGTATCAGGTTTTACTAATGAGCATACCCAAAACAGAGACTTCACATGGACTGTAGTAAAGGTAAAGGTAAGTACTTTTCTTTACAGTGCAGGTTAAGGTAGGGTCAATTCAGCAGCTCGGGAGAAACAGGTAGGTCTTTGGCAAGAAACCGAGAAGTCTTTGAAACACAAGCAAATACAAGATTATTCAAAAAGATCACAAATCTGGCCCGGTCGGGCCCTGGCTGGGGGAGGGGTGGGATCTGGAGGCCCGGGTCTCTGTGTCCATGGTCGGGCCATC
>JARVJO010000001.1:42017635-42038671 GCA_031762555.1 Cynodonichthys magdalenae
CAGCAGATTACATTTATACAGAATGTTATCAAAACAGACAATGAACACCTCTCTTGGCGCCGAGGAGAATATGATATGTGATAAAGTATCCAACAAGAATGATTACTTCTAACAGATCTTGCCCTAATCGAAAAATACTTGTCTGAAAGAAAACAGAGGATAAACAGTTAAGTCATGGTGACATTTAGTTTAGAGAAAAGAGGTCACCGACTCTTGGCCTGAGAAGAATGTGGAACCTAGGAAATAAGTTATTTTTCCTCAACAGACCACACAATGGAAAGACTATGACGCTGCACCAAGTCAACCTGAGTAGGGCCCTGCCGAGTCGAGCTCATGGAAAAAAGGCCATTTGTGTTGTAGAACCCACAGCAACAAAGGATCCTTTTTTATTTTTATTTTTCCTCCATCTGTTTTACTTCATCCTAAACCTATCATCAGTAAACTTTGATTATGTGCCAAAATAGTTGATCACTGAAAGAAATTGTAAATTGTAGTAAAAAAAAAGAAAAAGTTTTAGTTGCAATATTATTTTATGGTTAAACAGACCCGGAGTGTTTTCAGAACCAAGCTGCTTCATTCCCAGATATTAGTGTTAATCAATAATGTGATTGTTGTCTGGGTTTAAATCCTGCTCAGCCACAACATTTGGCACATGATGAGGATGATGATCTTCTCATCTCCACACTCACCGTCTCTTTTTACTGACCATATCAATAAATGCGTAAAAAGACCAAAATTGATGTTTTGAAACTTTACGTGTGTTTATTATTCTTTTACTGCAGTAGAAGTAAAAACAGAGTTTACTGTTGGAGTTTGCCTCTGATTGACTTATATACTCTTTAAATAAAGTTTACTCACTGTCTCAAAGAAACTCCTGTCAGTACAGCTACATCAGAGTTCATTATGCACCATTTTTATGGTTAAAAACATCTAATTTTTTGGGACTGATTCTCATTTATTTAAAAAAAATTATTGCTGGCAGCTTTGCCAGCTAGTTTAATGCAAAATACTGTATTTTTATTCATTCTCCAAAGACCTTATCTTAATAGACCATGAACTATTTCCCCTGTTCAGTTTCCTCAGCTGTTAGTTACTCTGTTGGGCCTTTTTGTCCGTTTTTTTGTTCAGTTTAACAGTATTCACTTCAGTTAAAGTATAATTGATTTGTTTTGTGGCAAAAGTAGAAAATTATGTGAATACATTGCTGATACCATCAGAGTGGAAAATAAATCTTTAAATAGCAATGTGCTTGGCTACTTTCAAGCATTTTAGTTCCATCCATCCCCTGGACAGTTTGCAAGTCCATCACAGGGACACAGAGACAAACGAGACAAACAACCTTTTACTCTCTCACTCACATTAGGGACAATTTAGCATTTTAGTTTCCAAGTAAAAATAAAATGGTTTAATTTAAAGAATAAAAATACAAAACTCATCTGTTTCAATATCATTCATGCTAAAGTTAAGATTTAAGATTTAGTTTCCTGTCTATGTGAAACAGTGGGATTGACACAATTACAGACTATACGCCTCTACATGACTGAGCATCATTTTTGATATTTATAACATTTCTACACATCTAAACTCTCATTGACTTTTATAATGAGCTCAGAATTTCTATTCAAAGCTGGAAAGAGAGGTCCGGCGGTTATTGTGAAGATAAAATATAAGTTCATAAGAATCCCAATCCTCATTTTATAAAACCGTGCACATGGATCTGTGAACTTCAGTTGAAAACAGGAGCGCACACAGAATCACCATCTCTGCTCAGAGTTTAGGAAACGATATGTTCATATCGTAAATATGTGTGCAGCATGTCTGTTTAGTTTTGTTTTAAGAGTGGACGGGAAAGTAGACGGAGACACCTGAAGTCAAATGAGGATTTAGAGACCCATCCATTGATGGCTTTTCTTTTTGGGTCACTGATGCTCATATCCAGGAGTCACAGACAATTTAGTGTTTCCAATTAGCCTAACAGTCATTTTTGGTCAGTTGGAGGAAATTGGAGTACCCGAAGAAAACCCACACATGCACGTACAAAACATGCAAACTTCACCCAGAAACCCCCCCGCTGCGATTCAAACTGACAAACATTTTGCTCAGAGGCTCTACGAACTGCGCCACCAATTTAAGAGACCTTCTAGAAATGGCAAAAATCAACTTTAGTCAGTTCTCATTTGTAACAGAATGAGATCTGACTGTGTTTTTATCTAAATCACATTCAGATTTTAAGAAATCAATGTAAATTAGAAACATATCAGTTCCTATAATTTTGGATGTTTTTATCCTTGGGTTGGTTTATTGATGGCTCCTATACATTTGTGGTCCCCCGTCGCCGAAGCGGAGGACATAAAAATGCTTTCCGTCCGTCTGTGACGGGGGACATCAGTGACGGTTGGCGTAGAGTTCTATCTTGTTCAGTTCAGAGTTTGACTTGTTTTGATTCTAATTAGGCAGAGAATCATCTGCTTCCCTGCAGTTGACAGGATGTTTGTACTTCACAGGTCTGAAGGTTTGTTTAGAAATTAGTAAACATAGAAAAAAGAATTTAATAAGCTGAGGGACAAGATTTTTATGACATCATTTGATTTCTACTTGGGAAGCTCTGTATTGAATAAAACAAAAACTATCTTCAACATAAAACACTGTGGACACAAAATTAATTTGTGGTGACTTATTTTTTATCTTCTTTTTAATTAAATTTTAATTACTACTCTGTCTGCCTGTCTCGTAAAGGGTGCTGTCAGGGAGTAAAAACTACAAGTGTTTTGTTACCATAATGAACCACTGGCAGCAGTTTAATTTTTATTTCAATCTTTTACAATTTATACATCAATTATTACAAAATTGTAGCAAAGTTCTTCCAGTTTGTAATAGTTTGTAATATATTGTATTATGTAAGCTTTTTTATTTCAATTTACAAAAAAATATAAATAAATATTTTTGTGGTTCAGTCCCACTTTTTCACTATCTATTTTAGTAATTTTAATATTACACATAAAAACAAGCATAACAAAACATGAGATCATGTGGAAAATTGAACCTAAAACTGTTTTAATTATGTATTTTACTTTTTCTCCTTCTGGAGCTCCAGCTGTGAGAATATTACAGTTCTGTTTTTATCTGTAACTGCACATATATAATACCCAGCAGTGACTGCAGACGCTCATTTAACTGTGTGGGTTCTAAATGTGAAGTTTTGTAGCTGCTCTGGGTGCCCTTGAATCAGATTGCTTTAGCAGGTGGTACCAGTTGCACTTTATTCACGCGCTGAGTCAGGGCCCAGAACAAGAAGAGGGAAAACAAGCAGCGGGGTAACGAACAGGACCACCAGGCTGTGGGTGGTCCTGCAGTCTGGGCCCAGCTGCTCAGTTTGCAGCCGGGGAGAATGTTCTGCTTGGTGATAAGTAAATAAAGTACAGCTGGGTATTCCTGTTGCCCCCATCAATGGCAAATTACTCTTTATCAGAATCATTACCAGGTTCTACACGCTTAAAGGGATCAGGAAGTGTGTGCGCATGTTAGAGCTGCACATCTTAGGCTTTTAAACTGTGTGCTGATAACAGGCTGGATAATCCCAATCCTCTGTAGAATGGAGGCCGTGGCGTCTGTCGTTAAAAAAAAACCAAACAGTTTTGATCCATCTGACTGCTGAAAATTTTCTGTTTTTTTATCTCTGTTCATTTTAAATTAGCTTTGGTCCAAAGATGACAAAGTTTCGGAATGATGTTCACACATGGCTTCTATTTTGTATGATAGAGCTTTAACCACCATTTCTGCATGGCGCGGTGAACTGTGTTCACAGTGATTTGTGGAAGTGCTCCTGAGCCCAATGTGGCGAGGTCCAAAATAAAATCAAATCTGTTTTTAATGCAGTGAAACCTGATGACCTGAAGATCACACAAATCTAATATTTCAGTCTATAGTCTGAACTGTAGATGATGATATACACAATGTTTTCCCAATTTTGTATTGAGGAACATTATTCTGAAATTCTTCCAATGTACAGTACACAGTATTTTGCAGATTGGTAAACCTCTGGCCATCTTTACAACTTAGAGATTGAGCTTCTCTAAAATAATCTTTAAAAACAAATCCTCTTACTGACCTGTTGCCATTTAACTTAATTAGCTGCAAAATTAGTCTCTAGATGTTTTTTAATTGCACCACTTACTTTTACAGCCTTTTGTTGCCTCTATTTCAACGTTTTTGAGATGCGTTGCCACCATAAAATTTATATTACTGTTATTTTATTAACTTTTTAACTACCATGCATTCTGTTTATTTACATTTTTACATTTTATATTATTAGTTTAAACTAAGCAGCATCTCTCAAGTTTATACATGTAATTTCTGTACCAATCGTATAGTGTACATGCACAAGTAAAGTTTGTAACATCAACAATAAAACAAATCTGAGTTCTTCATATTGTAGGTATGAATAAGAGACATGAAATGTGTCCAACACAGAGTGCTCGGTCAGTCAGGTGGTATTTGGCAACAACATGTCTGCTCTTGTGTGAGTTTCATCGTTTTTATCTGCTTGTTTTGTGTTCAGGGTGAATGTCTGCGGAGGCCACTGCTGTCATGGATGGAGTAAAACTCCAGGATCGCAGCGCTGCACAAAACGTAAGTCTACACTAAATCCTGTTCAACACAACTGTTAACCGATGCTGGTAACTAATAAACACACGTTCCCTGCCCAAGAATGTCACCTGCAAAACACCTGCTTTCCAGTGCTTGGTGACGTCTTTCATTCTCTAGGTTTTGATATTTTAATCTGAGCAAGATTTCATTAAAATTTGTCCAGTGGTTCGCAAGATATTTTGCTAACAGACAGGAGGGGTTCCCAAACTTTTCTATGCCATGGCCCCACCAAACAGCATTAGCTTCTGGCTGGGGACAACCCCCCCCTTTCAAACTCATGAACAATGCTACAAAATATGTAAAGAAACATCAACTTTTAGAAGGTTTTTTCTCACTTTTATTCACTTTTTAATAGTTAATACATTTGTTTAGCATATTTTATTAACACATTTTAAACAGCATTATATTCCCACTGAAAAAACAACTTTTCAACAAACTGTTGACAATACGAACAAAAGAAATCAAACCTTTCCTAAAATGTAAGTAATCCCCCCCTATGAAAGCATAACCCCACCCCCAGGTAAATTTGAAAAATGCTAACAAAGTGGGCGGTGCCAAGAGACACTAAGGGGCACAGCCTAAAGTGTGAGGACGAGTGAGGAGGTCTGATCAGGATGAGGGAATATAACAGCTAGCTAATTTGACAAGCTAACATTTCTGAAAACATTCCAAATTGTTCCACATAAATTTATGTCTTCTGTGAAAAGGAAAGTTTTATGACATACATGCAAACTCACATTTAGCTGTTTCAAACTAACACGTAAAGTTCAGGCAACAAACTGTTAAAATATGACTTTGGTCCAAAACAGAACAGGAAGAATATTTTTTCATTTCTGTTTGTTTCAATGGTTCATTTGAAACTCACAATACTTCTGTCCCCATCTGAACATTCAGAGGACACACGAGGCTCTTTGGCACAGTCTCGTCCCACACTACACAGCTAATGAGACACATGAGCTGGCAGGCCGACTTGTGAAAAAACCCTGCAGTCCCGGGGCTCAGACGAAGATGAAGTTGGTTTCCAATTGCATCTTCCGATTTGGGAAACTGACCCTCAATGGGAAACAATTGTGATAGTTTGTAGCAGTTGTATACCACTACAATACGTGTGATGAATTGATTTTTACATAGGGTTCAATAACTTTTTGTCCAACATCTTCCCAAGAGAAAGAAAACATTTCCACCAACCCCATCTCTTGACAACACTAAAACAAAATGAGTCAAGTTTAACTGAAATAATAATTATAATATCAAAATATAAATTTTTTTTTCTGGTTTCTTTAGTAAAATTTGTGAACTAGATATAGTCTCTAGATTCCCCATTTGAAACAGGATTTATCAAAAAAAAGAACAATGAAACAGAAAGTGCATCTAATGAAAACTTGGTAGACAATAAAAACTGCACCATCAGCTTCTGAATTTTCAAAAAGATAGAAATTAAACTAAATATGTAATCATGTTCAAAAACAGAAATCTATAAAAGCTCAATATTGTGACAGTACTACATGATGTAATAATTAGTCTTTGTCCTCTGTAAAATTTATAAAAAGAACAAAAATCACAAACTACTTGAAGTAGTTGACAGAAAATTCCAGTCCTTTCAGATGTCATTTCATCACATAATTAGTTGCTTTAAATGTTATTCTTCACTGATGCTCTTTTTAAAGGGATTTTTTAGATCCTAATAATCATCAATTTTTCATTTTAAAAACTCTATTTGCTTATAAACATTTCAGGAGTGTAAAGTTTCAACTAGTTTTTAAACTTCATACTGTCATTGGGGAGTTTTTAGAGCCACAAACATATTTCCTTTCCTCTGGTTCCAACAACAAAATATCTCTCTTCATATTTCTTCATATAGGGTCTTGGCGGTTGATCAGAGTTATCATCTACCGTCCCAGTTGAACACTTATACGCTACTGCTGATTACTTACAATAGCAGAGTTTGTTCACCATTTGAAGCAGTGTATCAGTCGGTGCATACACCTGATGCTTCGCTCGGATTCAGCAGTATTTGCCGAATTACCATTACTTGACAGGTTATCACTGATTTAAGGTGGCACCACTTGTATTAAAAGATCAGCTTTACTCTGACTGCTCATCATCACTTTCATCTGGGTCAGCTGCCAACTGACCACTGCACGATTTGTCTAATCAATATGAGAATGGGTTGTTTGAGACACAAAAATAAGTCTAAGTTGCAATTTTCCAAGTCTGAACATTATTTTTGCTTGCAACTCTTTTTTTTGTTTTGACAGAAAAATAGAATTAAGTAAAAATAGGAGTTATTATGCAACCCCCTAAACCCCAATCCCATTATGACCCAAACCATGCTATCGCCATTTGTTGGACTCACAAAAAAATAAAGCAACAATTTGCAAATACATACATACATTCCACAAAATAAAAACACTGTAGTTAAAATAATTACTTTTCTTTTGCATGGTAATCCACATTTTGGTAATCGTTTATCAATCATTTCTAGTTTCTAGAAAACTTTGCGACACCTTCAGTACAAACAAGTGAATGAACAAAACTATAGTCTGAAGACAGAAACACGTGGTCATTGTTCATAATGTGTTCATTCGCTTTGTTGCACCCAAGCCTGACTTACTTTTTAATCTTCCAGAACTCAGAAGCGGTGGCTCGTCCCGTGTTTCCATCATCATCACGACTCACAGCTACTGTGACAGAACACAGAAACGAATCTCCTATTTGTCCAGCTGTTTGCAGCATACTTCACTATTTTTGCCATTGAGAGTCGTAACCAAATGTTATTAATGGCTGTCAGTCAGGAATGTTCCTCCCTGACCCCAATAAATATGTCAGGAATGGACTCAGATGTAGGCTGGACATTCATCCATTGAATCTAAGCCATTTTGTTTTTAGATTCTCTCTTTATTCTGGCAGCAGTGGACAGCATGTGATTTAGATAGACAAAACTTATCTGATTCAGGAGCTGATCAGCAGACATTCCATCCACTCCTCCAGACAGGAGGGCGTCAAGTGGCGTCAGATTGACTCTAAGGAAAGAATAGCGCTTTGTCAAATTGTCCTAAAGTGAACATATTATGGTCATTCTGCAGAGAAAATAGTCATCTAGCTTTGTAAGTGGAACTGCTTTGTTCAGGATGATACTAATGTACAGACTGCAACCTGCTTAGGATCGGGATTTACAATATGCTGTTGGGTTTGTGGTTCTGTCTCGGTTATTAAACCCTTTAGCTGTATGAGTTTTTGTTGGGTTGACCTACATGTCAGCTCAGTATCTATAGAAATAACTAAGTTATAACCATTATTAACCAGCCACCTTCATAAAAAGTGGGCAGTTATGTAATTGCCTGTGCGTGTTTGTATAGACAAAACGAACCAGTGTAATGAATGTTTTACACGTTTGTCTACAACTGATTAATTATTTGAGTCAGGTTGATTCAAGATGGCCACCATAGCTGGTTGAACTTAGCAAGAACAAAATAAGCAGTCAATTTAACAGACATTGAGGTTAAATTGATGTGGTTGAGTCTTCCTCGTCATCTGCTCTTGTCAGTGGTTGCAGGACAATGATCCTAATTTCCGACTGGACACGGGAATGCTAAAAAAAATTAACTTATTAAACTAACCATAACAAAGAGCTGGCTTGGCAGCAACACAATCACAAACCCAAGGAGGCCCAAGACAACACATAACCTGTAATGTTGAACTGGTGAATGATGAAACACAGACTAAATATAAAAGGGCAGAGTTAATTGGAAAAGTGGAAGCACCTGGGTTGATTGGTGAGTAAAAACAGGTGCGTGTGGCCAGATTATGGGAAAAGCACAAAGGAACGGACAGCTACATGAGGACAGATGAATAACGGCACAAAGGAACACACGGGAAGATGAATAAAAGAAGGTAAAACTCCTACTAAAAAGAAAACAGAATAGTAAAATCTGAATATTTACATGAGTTATACAACTGAATAATGTTCCTGACTGCTTTTTTAAACTATAGGTATGAGACAAAATAATCAAAAATCAATAAAAAAATTTTTTATAAGTGCAATGGATAGAGCTTAAGGGTGTGTTCACACCTGGCACATTTGGTTCACTTTAAACAAACCAGAGTTCTTTTCCACTGTTGGTCTGGACCTTTTATGCAGGTGTTGACCAAAGGACTTTCCTGGTGTGAATACACCCTAAAAGATCAAAACCAAGATTGTTTAAATTAGTGATTAAATAAAGAAATTATGTCAACTTTAGTCGTGAAAATTTTTCTGCTTGTTTAACATCAAAAACCCAGAAAACTGTAACAAACAACAACAAATAAAAAACTGTATAACCTAAAACCATCGTGCAATCGAAATAGTAAAACTAGATAAAAAAAACTAGACTAGACCAGAACAAAAAGTTGATTATTTGGGGATCAAAGCTAAAACAAAATGGTGCTGTTTTAAATCAAATATAGAATTGTTACATTTGAGCTTTAAAAACATGTTCTAGATGTCAGATTGTCATGAAATTTAATCAGTATTTAGACGAGTTATTATATTTTAGTACTATCTACCTTTGAGTGCTGTAAACCTGCATGTACTTTTTATTCTTGTTGAAATAGAGACGGGGTTTGTCACGTACCTAGAAACAATTGTCCTAACAGAACCACTTTACTCATACTTCATAGTTTAAAGTTGAACAATGTCTTATATTTTAATAAGAGATTATCCATTGTCAATGATGTCTTGTTTTTACTTAATTCAGGTTTATATGCAGATTAAGTCAATGTATAAAAAGGGGACACTATTATAGACTGTTGCCACTGTGGTGGATGTTTTTTCACCTAGCTGCATCGCTTTTCCCCAATTCAAAATTCTATTATAAATGATTTACATGGGATGAAGTTTGGTACATAAAAATTGTTTTGAATTGTTGTTTTGTTCAGCTGATCCTATCTCTTCCAGTGAAATCCTACTGCATTTTTTAAGAAATGCACCAATTCTACTGAAAGAAATTGTTCTCTTTTCTAAGAAACTGGAAGAGAAAGTTGTTTTGTGTGACAAGTTAGACATAATTTATCCATTTGCTGGAGAACATCAGCCACATAATACATGTTGCTGTTGTTACAATCTGTTGAAATGAAAATGTCCCACAGTTTATTCTGAACACAAACAGACACTCTGCTGGACTCATTGTCTCCCTAAACATTGTGGTTTGGAAATGGTCTGTTCGACTGCCAACCCCCTCTGAAGGGAGTTGCTTGTTCCACCTACAATAATCTTGGAACAGAAACGGTTTTAGGCTCAACGTCTTGGACAAAATGAATAAATTAGGGATGCTGCTGCATCAGTCTGCTTCCACCGAGTGTCAGACTGAGTTAAGCTGGCAACATGAGGACATGGCTGATGATGATTAAAGGTATAAAGTAAGTAAGTAGATTCATTTTGTTACAGTAATCCTGAACAAAGAAGATATTTCTGACTAGAAAAACAAATTAATAATATAAGTGTTGATTATTAAGAGACAGTACAGGGTTCCAGACTCACCTTTTATGTATTGTCCTTACAATTAAAGTAAGACATGTGTCTGCATACTTGGCACAAAGTCCAGCTTGTTCCCAGTGCAGATTGGACGTCTGCAGGCTGTCTCTTGTCTCCAGTTCTGTTTGTGGTGTTCATGGACGGCATCTTGAAGCACAGATAGAGGAGAGGAACCTCTCAGGGTCTCATCTTTGATGTATGGTAATATGGTTCTGTTGCTATCTTCAAGCTATGATCTTCAGCTTTCATTCAGGTGTTTCTCAACCAATTAGAGTTCTCTCTTTCATAGTAAAAAAGGAGCTGAGCTGAAAGTCTTCGCATTTACTGGTGGTCTATGTTCCAGCTCTCACTTGTGTTTTATAGCCAGTTTTGTGTTGGTTGAATAGCTGTAGTAGTTTTTTCTGAATTTCTTATTGATCTGGATTACCAAGTGGTGTCAATTTGACTTTGGTCTTAATCATTTTTGTTTAATCTTTGTATCATATGTTTTGCATTAGTTCAATCATGTCATGTAATATCATGTCTCATGTTAAACTGGCTCTTTTCCTGAGTTACAGGACAGTCAATAAAATTCACCAAACACGTCAATACTTCCTGCCAGGTGCCAATTACCTTTTGTAACTCTAAGGGCTTGATTACTTTGTGACAACATCACATTCAAGTCAAAGTACAGTCAGTGCATTCCTCTGATGGACAAGGACTTTTATGTTATTCGTGTTTTTATAATGTCATTGCTGGCTAGAGGTAAGATAAGTGTCCCCCTTACCCGGAGCATTAGCGAGGCCCATAAATTCTCAGTGGGCATTCTATTCTTATCAGAGCCTATCGGAGCTCCTGAGGCCCAGCAGTGACTTAGATAATGTGGAATTCAATACCTCATATATAGATGTCATATCTGTGCACTGCTACCTGCTTCTGAATTCACAAACATTTATCCTATCCAAGGTTAAACTGGCTGTTGCACTTCCCAAAAAGTCTGAGCAATTTTCTTCCTATCCCAAGGGAATTGTAAGGTCTTGCATCAAGACAGTGACACCAAGAGAATAATTTTTCACTTACTGTTTCAGCTTTTTTCCATGAACCCCTCCTCCACCACAAAACAGATTTCCTTTTGTTTCTTGTACAACCCTCGCTAGGGCTGCACCTAATAATTCAATTCATCTGCCGATAATTTTTTAGTGTAAACAAGGTTCGTCTAAACTTCCTGTGTGTGTTTGTGTGTCAGAAGAGGCGGTTTTTGCATTTCAGGCTCTGCACAGTTTGATCAAAAAGGTGAGGTCTAGTATGGCTGATGTATTTCCTGTACTCTGCTAACAAGCTTATTAAAATCCTCGTCATCAGTGTGTAGCTGACCTCAGTCTATGGCAGATGTCTGCCTCTAATCCAGGCCAGAGACAGCAGCAGGTAATGAAAAGTATTCTGTCTAAAAGGCAAAAAAGCTTCAACCAAAGTGAAAAATAAACTGGCTTTATGTCTAAATATTAATGCAACTCAGCTTTGGGGGCAAAGACAGCAATGATGTCATGTTTGAGGTAATCGGGTGTAACTCATCTCATGCTAGATGTTGAAAGTACGGACTCACATTTTGTTGGATGGTGGCTGCTTTCAGTGTGAATGTAAAGATTTTTACACATTTTTTAACCATAAAAAGTCCCTTTCACTACAAACCCAGTTTAAATGTCAAAGCAATGTTTGAAACGTGCTACGAGAAGTTTCACATTAAAAAATCAGTCTGAGTGCCAAAGAGTTTCTGCTCAGCCTGCACAGCTGTAGCTACAGTCTCAGAAAGACTGAGTGTCCCATAAGAAACCTTAGCGGACACAGTCCTGACTTTCTGTAAAGCTGGAGATTTATTGGTTTGTTTTAGATGCATTGAGAGAAACAGATGAAAAGGAAAGCACAACACAAGCTTTTGTTGTGAAAATGGTAGACATAGCACTTTCTGTTTGAATTTATGAAAGTGCCAATAGGGTTCTGTAAACCTACGAGTTTTACTCAAAGATGTTGAACAACGTTACAGGCAGGTTCGGTTTAAAGCAACTGCAAGTCCTAAAAAACAACAAAGAAATGAGTTTTACTAGTTTAAAGTCTAATGGTATTCCAGTCAGAGCTGTTCTCTAAACACAAAAAGTTCTAAAACACTTTGTTGCTTCCTTTGTACCACACAGCCAGCATCAGTTGTTTGAGGCTTTCTGGGCTCCTGATCACTCTGGAGTTGGGTCAGCCATGCCTAACATTGTTAAAGCAACAACATGAAAATATTTTACAAACTTTCATTTAAACTGTATTTTGGTGTCCTCTTCCTGACAGTTTGCTCAAGGGACATTCCTGCCATTTTTTGTTAAGGCAGCAGGTTGCTCCTCTTCCTCTTTCTTTTCCTGAGATACTCCCAACTCTCATAGAACCAAATATTTTCATGCTAAGAGTGAATGGCAAGAACAGCAAAGGTGCTGTTCTTTAGGAATTTAACACTTTTAGCTCTGTCAGTAAACTGAAAAACTATAGGTGGGTTGGTTGGTGGAGAAAATGTTTGACAACTACAATGAGATAATTTGCAATTGGATTTAGGTTAAGTTTTTTTAACATTCTTTAACTTATTTTCAGATGTTTTTTATTATTTCTTTTAAAAATAGCAAAAAAGAATAAATTACTAAAACTCTGCCATTTTTAGCCATATTGAGGTGAAATTAGGTGTGCAGGTAGCCAAGAGTAAATCCTCAAAACTATGTTGAAAATAATCCTGCACCAAGAGGCAAACCCTTTCATAGTTTCTCCAGGAACTATTAAAATATAATTCATAAAAATGTTATGACAGACCAAGAATTAAATATTGTCATATCTCAGGATATCAATAATTCCTTACATTCCAAATTGTCATCACAATATTAATCAGTTATTTCACATCACAGGTGTTCCTGATATCATGCAGCACTAATGTTGGACTTCTTGTTTTAATCAGTGCACCAACTTTTACAGAAGTGTTTTTTTCTTCTGCACTTAGCATTCGGTCATCTTCCATTCTTCTTCCTCCTTTATGTTATCTCAGCCTAGAGAAAGTTATATTTATATTTGCTGATCTGAGTATGAACACACATAGCTTTGTTGGCTCTGACATTTCTACAGGGACTGAAAGGCAGTGTGTGTGTTTTATGGACAAAGTGGGTCTTTACATAGGGTCCCAGGACAACTTAATGTAGTCCGTCAGCTTTCTTTTTTTCCAGTAGTCAAACTAATTTTCAGAAGTGGAAGCAGCACATTTGCTGGCCCGTTTGTTTCAACAGAAGTCAAACATCAGCTTCATAGTTTTGTTCACATGAAGTTTAAGGCAGTTGTGAGACTCATAAACCAAAACATTTTTCTAACACAATGTCAATCTGAGGAGGGGCTCTGAAAGTAGAACTCAGTGTGCCATGGTGTTGTCATTGCATTTGTTTGACTGCGGTAAAAATGGACACACTGCGGCTGATCAGTATGAAATTGCTTAATACTTTCTGCAATTTAGGGTGGAGTTGCATTGCTAAACTGTGCTGGAACTTTCCAGCCAGCTTGCAGAGCTGAGTGCTTATTGTAGAAAAACAAACAGCATGAAATACAGACGCTTCATCTATAGATAGATAGATGAAGGTTTTCTTCCAATAAAGAAAAGGTTTGGCCGTTTTGAAGTAGGTTTCTGAGTAAAAGTTTTAGAAAATTGATTTTTTACCTTTTTTAAATTATTAAATAGTCTGAATGTGAAGCTGTGAAGTTTTCTTCTGACAGGACAAATGATCTAATGACTAGTCCAGGGCTGCAAGAAATAATCAATAAAATCTGATTATTAAAAGTGTTGGCAACAAATTTCATTATCAATTGGTTGTGTCGAGCGATTTATGATGGTATTAATTTAATGATTAGGCTTTAAGTTTTATTTTCTCACAATGTCTGAGTGAAGACACTTGCCTTAACCTAATACTGCAAATAAAGCATTTATTCAATTATTGTAAGAAGCAGCTGTTTTGACTAAAAGTATTCTTAACAGTATCGTCACTGACATGATACTGTCCATAGTCAAACATAAAAACTTCACTATTCGCACTTTTAGGTTACAATCTTCCCTCAAAGACACATTTTACATTTTACAAATCTAATGTAGAGAAAATATGAAGAGACTTTCAAAGATATAACACACATTTGTGCATATTTTGTGTACATTCATTTTTGTACTGAAGCTATTCGACAAATATTTACTTATTTATGCATTATAATTTAATATTATAGTAACAGTCAGTCCAAATTTTCTATTTTTCAATTAATTGAAAAAAAAAATAATTGAACAATTAATTGATTATTATAATCATTAGTTGCAACCCTAGACTAGTCTGGATGTAGCTAAAACAAAAGTGGGTTGCTGTTGTCTTTAAACAGTGGTTCATGCAAACACCATTTTAAAAACATTACCATCAGATTCACATTGCACAGTTATTACAGTTACGTATTTACAAGCATAAATAGCAGCAGCAGTACTTGTAACACTTTTGGGGCATCCAGGGGTAACATCCAGCAGGGATTTTACAATACTTTGGTCAAAATACCAATAGAATTTTTCTTTTGAACATGAAATTATTAATTGCAGCTAAAAAAAACAGATTGCAGCAAGGCAAGAACTATGTGAAAAAACAAAAATCATCTGATGTGTATTTTTTATTTTATCAAGAGCGATGTTTTGTTCCTTTACATGGAAGGGGTTGTACTTCAAACCAGAACTGGAACCAGCCGACAAGGAGGATTGGTCATGTTCTTTCTTAAACTTCTGGGTTCCGTTTGGTGGTGTAGACATACATGGTCTGTGTAAAATACCACAGAAAAATATGTTATAGTTGTTTTAAGGTGTCAGCAATCTACTTTGGGGCTAGTTGTGCTCAGACTAGCTGTTAGCTCATTCTTGTCTTTTTTTTTTCAAATTGAGTTTCTTCAACAAGTTATCTACAACATATATTATTTATAACTTTTACACAGAACACCATTTCAAAATGGTGAATTATTCCTTTAAACAGTGTGAATAAACATAACCCAAAACAAGTGATACACAGTAAATGAGTCATATGAGGAGTAAATGTACAAAGACTGAACCAGGTTTGTAACTTTTTTCTTTCACCTTTCAGAGAAGCGTAGGGGTCTGACGGCTGACAAAGGAGCTTTTTCCTCACACCTCCAGATGTCACTCAGCAGCTATTTAGTTTTACCTTCATTAATCATTTTTACAAATCTCAACACCACTAATTAGACTAACAAGCTGAGTGAGGAGGTGACACACCCTCACGGACCCTCGGGGGAACAGGGAAGGACTGACCTCTTTCTGAGTCATTTCTCCTGCTTCACATCACTGCAGAAGGCAGCTGAGTTTGTTCCTGTGCTTTAGTCCTTAAGATGATTCCTGAAACCTCACAGGATGTATTTCAGGGTTAGGACTTTGTTTTAGTGTACAGTTTTTGATAAGATTGTAGTAAAGATTACCAAATGTTTAGATTTTTCAGTGTTATCTTCCATCCACAGCCTTTGTATTGTTTAGGCAAACACATCTGTGCATGAATGTGCATGTATGTGTTGGGGTGCAGTACGTAAACTTCTGTCTGCAGGAGTGGCTCTGTAGAGGAGGAATGGGTGTCTCTATAATCTGCCTTGTGAATTTTGAGGCTTTTTGTTGATCCCAGCCCACACACAGATGTGCATAAGCTCAAAAATGAAAAGTGAAGATGAATTCAAACTGTAAAGTGAAACCATCTTGTCGACGTAGCTGCATGGTGAAAACTGTCATTTTGTTCTCACATGAACCTGTAAACCTGATGGAGAACTTTTTCTTGCAGGGTATGTGTCAAGTATTGTGTGACTAGTTTGAACTTTGTTGTCAGTGTGGAAAAAAATGGGTGAACTGTACTGAACTACACTTCATTTTGCACAATTTTTATGTACGTAGATGACGTTATAGAAACACAAGTGGCTCTCTGTGTTTGTGCTGGCCGCGAGAGAGTCCACCTCCACCATTCAGCATTGACAAGTTTTCTACATTCATGCATACATGCTTTGTCATTGCTTAGATTATTACAAAATGAAGTTTAGTGTAGTAGCTGCATTGACACTAGGAATGTATAAGCAGCTTTATTACGATACAATATTATATTGATTTGTTTGATGACAGTACAATAATTCTGGGCAGTATGGCCCAAATTTTACATCATGGTACTTTCAACAATTATATCGGTATTATGGTATTTGACTGTATTTTTCTTTTCATCACAGCTCAGCTGATAATAAAATGTACAAATGCTGCTTATTGATTAACAAACCAAGATCGGCTGCAGTTACCCCTCATTTACAGTACATGTGGTTCCGCTCCACTCCGAGGCGGTGCGCAGTTCGCCGCTGTTTATTTGCACCCTAAATTCACACAGCGTCCGCTCCACTCTGGTGTGAAGCACAGAGGAGGTATGAGAAATGTGTGCAGGAAATGTGAGAGTGCGCGATAAATCCAGTGATAAATGTGGAATTTAGAGCAACAGAGTTAATTCTGTAGAAGACGGACTACAAACACAGCTTAAACTGCATCGCTACATGTTGCCGTCTGCTTCCCAAACGGAACATTTTGACAGCATTTGTGCATAAATATAACCATATATTTATTAATATAGCTAGGATTTTGACAAAGTTAGCCTGCCTTTTGTGAATTATTTTGAAAATACGGATGTTGTGCTTGTTCCTTTTCCTGTTGGTGCGACGTGATTTTGTAGAATGACTCCGGCGCAGCCCTGGCGTCCAGCAAAATTGGATCAAATCTAGTTTTGGTGGATTAACGTCTGCTCACCACCTTCGTGCGGAGCCAGTGTAAAAACTCTCATTGATTAAAATGGGTTGCATATTTGCTGCGGAGGTCGGACCAGACCGGAACGGAACGCATTTAGTGTAAATCAAGGTTCATTAGCTTTCTGCAACACAAACTATTTATTGACTTTTTTTCTTCTAGTGCTCCTCTGTCTGTGTCACTGTTTCCCTCCTCTAAGTGTCTTTTCCTCTCTGCCTGGTTGTAGACAGTAGTTACGCATTTTGGTACGGTCATTAAGGAGGAGGGTTGAGCACAGATCATTATCAGGCCTATTGTTTTGTGTTATTTAATAAAGCTTAACAGGATGACTCATCCTGGTGCACACCAGTCAACTAAACCCTGATACAACTACTTCCCCCCGGGCTTTTCACAATAGAAGCCCAATAAAGTCTCCATACATTTACGTCGCACATAAAATCTATCTGTGCACTTCACTGAAGAGGTTTATACTACATTCAATGATGGCAAAAATAGAAGTTTTTTAACGTAATTCAATATAAGCAGCGGAATCGTCACCTGCCGCCAGTTATTGAGAAGGCTGCTAACATAAGCTTGCTAATGCGCATAGTGGTGCTGCGAGGAAAAGTGTCCGCCATGAAACAGTTCACTGTTCGGGACGTTCTGAAAGTGTTCAGGCTATTTAAAAATCTGTATTCAGAAAACTCATATCATAACAAAAATAAAAAATGGTTTTCGGTATGAACCAGTACGCCGCCCAGCTTTAAAGTACAATGTTTCTCTATCACAGTCTGTCATGATACGATTGCAATTCAATTCACAAGTCTTCAATTGATATGTTGCCATCTGATACAATCATTTGGGCATATGATATCAATCTACATTGGACATATGATGACGAAATGGATCAATGTTTTTGTTTTACCTTGATGTAATTGAATCATTTATCATTTATTCAATATATCGATGTGGATCCACGTGTTGTTACACCCCTAATTGGCATTCTTCAAAAGTTGTACAAAAATCTTTCTAGTTAGTATTTTATATTATTGGTTGTTTCAACTTTTTGATTATCTTCAGGTCAGTTGTTGGTTGTGGTATCAGTTGGAAAAAAAACTGTCAACTTTGAAGGTTTTACATATTTATAGCACAAACATGTTAAATGTCGACATTAGTGGCAGAATGAAATGTACTAATTGCAAAACATCAAAAATGCAATATATTTTATTGTGTCCTGTGTATGTTTTTTTATGATTGATCTAACCATAAACCCCTTTGCTTCTTTGTCCTGCTGCTCCATCTGGGTTTTGCAATACAGCCAACTGCGTCCCTCAGTGCCAGAATGGAGGAATGTGCCTCAGGCCTCAGCTCTGCGTCTGTAAACCCGGTTCAAAGGGGAAGGCATGTGAACAGACCACGGTGCCCACACACTCCAATCCAGTGCTGCCAGGAAACGCACCCTCAAACGGACACACCAATGGGCACGCTAATGGAAACAATGTGGTACCCCAGCGGCCCATTCCTCAGCAAGTGTTACCTAATGGTTATGCCTCGGTGCCCCCTTCAGCCAATAACATGGCCCAGATGAAACTAACTGTCAAGGCCGCCCCCCAGTTTGTAAGACCCCAGTATATCCAGCAGCACATCCAACAGCAGTAAGTACAAACCTCAAATTATCAAAATCTAACACAACTAAAAAGACAAAATACAATTTCTATACCTAAGTTTTTAGGGTAAATGGGTTAGGAGTTCACAGTTCTGACCAAATAATTGTTCTTGTGCAAGTCAGATGGTGACATAATCTGGACTTGGTGGGGTTATATGATAAAACAAAGATACTCCCCAGTTTAACTGTAAGTTATCAGGAAATAAACAATATTATTTACATGCTAAATTCTAAAAGTATGAAACATTTAAAGAGGAATGGTGTCAGGCTTTTCCAATTCTGGCTTTGGAGAACAAGAGTGAGGGGTGACTGTGGAACAGTGGTAGGACAGTTAGCTTGGGATCTGCAAGTCACAGATTCATTTCCCTGACATGTCCACATGTTACAGTATTCTTGAGCAAGACTTCTAATCCCTAACTGTTCCACTTGTGTGTAATGAGTCAAATGCAGTGGACAAATTTCACTTTTTTGTGTGCATGAAATGATAACAACAATGCCACTTCAGTTTGTTTTACAGTACTGCGACTTCCACTGCAACTTCCTGAGATTGGTCTGATCCATGAACCATGATTTTATACTAGAAATTAACCAAACCCTAAAAAAAAACAATTTGATTCAGTAAATGTTTCCACTTGTACTTTTATTAAAAAATAAACTTAAAACTTGTTGACCCCACTTCTGATGTTTTTTAGAAACTGACATTTATTACTGTAGAATATAACATTCACTGCAAACTAAAATAATGACCTGTGGAACATATTTGGAATAAATCAAACTGATTTATTTATTTACTTTGTGACCATCACAAAAACTAAAGGCATTAAATAATTTAACAAATGTGCAAGTGGTCTTTGTATTTTTAAACTAAAAATGTACAAATAGCCACAATTGGCCACAGGTGGGTATAAAAATAGGGCATCAAAATAAATCAATTTACAAAATACTAAGGATGTATACTTTGCTGTAATGTTCTATGTAAAATAAATAATTTATGTCTAATAGAAAAGGTTTAGTAGTCAAATAAACTTTATCAAGATGAAAGATTGGCAATATGGTTTTTAACTGTGTGTGTGTGTGTTTGTGTGTATTTCTGTGTTAGCAAGTTAGCTCATGACTGAACAAGTTTTTATTAAACTTACAGGGAATAAAGGAGGGAAATAATGAGGAAGAATTTGGTATGGTAGTAGCCGGGACTGATGCCCAACTCATATTCTGAGCACTAGCAGAATGTGAAATATTTTTGTTTACAACTTTTGCATCAACTGTTGTAGCAAGTTTGTTTGTATGTTAGTAAAATATCTCATGTATGAGGATCAGTGTTTGTTATTTTACAGTCTGTTTTTTTTCCATTGGTGTCTGTTTACCTGCTCCTTAGTGCTCCTCCCACTCCTGTTCCTGCTGGTCTCCCTCACATTTGTTTGTCATTTCAACACGTTAGTGTGCCTTTCTATTGTGTCTTTGTGTTAGTAAATCAGTTCTGCATTTTTATGAAACCATGAGAAATTTATGTTCAGATATAAATCTACACCTGTTTACCTTTTGAAGTTAGTCCAACAGTGACATCCACTTATGACATCACACATATAATTTACAAACATTATCTGCCGCTCTCTCAACTGATCAGACAATTGGCATGGACTCTATGGTGATATAGTGTTAATATCATAACAGAAAAAGACATTCCTAGAGCCAATTTTGACACATTTGAGGGTGATATTGAGCTAAAATTCAGGAAATACAGGAAAGTTCAAATGAAAGGTTGGCTGGAGTGTCAAGATCGTCAACAGATTTGAAAAGTGAGTGGAATTGTTAAAATGTTGGTGTTTTATAGTAGCTAGCTTGCATGTATCTATTGTGTGTGTGTATTTTTTAATCACTAGAGCCACTGCTTCTGCATCGCTTAAAAAAACTTCATGGTGATGTCCAAAATTTTTGTAAATAAAATATCACCATATGTGTGACTGACTGCAGTAGAATGCTGAATGAGGCTAGCATAGATGCTACAATAAAGCTAACAGTACAATAAAAACATAAGCTTTATTGTACCTGTTTATGAACAGAATGTGCAGAGATATAAAACGGGTGGTCCAGTGTTGGTCTTTTACCTTCGATGAAATGTTTGGAGCAGATGTCAAGTCTGTGGTTTCACTTTTTTCTAAACAAATTCAGCTTGTCCCGTCACTGGAATCTATTAGGCTGAATCTTAGCTTGTCAAAAGTCCTAAAAAATGTTCCTTTGTGTGGGAATGATAGCTGTATCTTGAATTGCTGTACAAGTTCCACAGCATAATGTTTTGTGGTCCTTGCAGTTGAGTGTGATGCTGTTTTTCCTGAATTTCTTTAGGTTTAAACACAGCTAAATCACTTACTGCAGTGGTTCTCAATTCCGGTCCTCGTG